>APFE031142681.1:171297-256183 GCA_000404065.3 Pinus taeda | reverse complement strand
TTAAAAAAAAAAAAAAGCTTTTTATAAATATTAATGAAAGTTTCTTAAGATTAACTAACATATTTAAAACAAACTTCTTCCTTTATTTCTCCTCTTTGGTTAGTTAAGTGTGGGAAATTGTGCCACATATCCTAGGTCCATTATTCAACTATCTTAATAAGTTATCAATTTAATGGATTATTCCTATTATAGTCTCTAGATAGTTTTAGGTTTATAGTTTAGGTTGACTTTGATAGTTTCATTATTGAGATCTAATAACAGGTTTAACAATAGTTAGTTGTTATAGAAATATCAACTTACAATTAACTATGTTTATTTAACATTAACCCATTTTAAATAAAATAAGATTAAAACTAACTTACAATTAATTAACTAGATACTTAATTATATAATTCTAAAATAACATCAAATATCTAATTATATTTTTATATAAGTTTAATTTTGATTCATATTGATTAAATACATTACCTTATAATAATAGATAGCAAACCAAAGTTTACTTAACTATTTAATTACATATGAATTTAATATTAACCTTTTTAATTAAATATGATTAAAACTAACTTACATTTAATTTACGAAAAACATTTAATTAAATAACTCTTTCTATATAACATTTATATAAGTTTAAATAACTCTATCTATATAAGTTTAATATCTGTAATTTTGATTCATTTTGATTTATACAAAATAGTTATTAAACTAATTCTTAAATCAACTAACTTAGTATTTATTTATATAGGCTTTATATAAGTATAATTAATTCCTATATACGCATTACCTTATTTAAATATGGTAATAGGCATATAACCAACTCACTTATTATTTAATCAATTTTGTTTTCTTGTCCCTATCCCTTGATCTAGTCCAGTTAGCTATTTTCCAATCAAATATAGTCGCTAGCTAGTCTGGTTGCCCAGGTCAATATAGTCGTTTCCTGGTCAAATTTAGTCGTTGGATGTTCTGCTCTATCTATTTATCATGCAGCCAGGATCTGATTCTTCAACTTGTCCTGACGACGAACGACGCTCATTGGTTCGAAATGCATCGACAAAAGCATTCTAATGTGATTTACGCCGAAAAATCTTCTCAAAACTTGATATGGATCACAGAAGCCTCAATTCCACAAGATAATCTTAATAAACTGGAAAATGGTCCTTATCGTGACCATGGCCCTTGCATGTCAAGCACCAAACTTTTGCATGAACATCAGGCTGGGCTTCATTTCCTATTTTCAAGCTCTGCAACTCCATGTGTAGACTTGCCAGCTGCAAGTGAATCTGTTGTAATCCAATGTTCGTATCTTGTATTGGCGAGGCTTCCAACCTCATCGCGATTTCCACAGATTCTGCTTGCATTCCTATATTCTGCTGTGATAATGGTAATCTTAGGTGAGGCAACAAGAAAGCAATATACCAGTCTCTGTGTTGATCATTCGTGATGTTCATATTATCTTGTCTGATCATGAATTTTAGCCTCTGATTAAAATCTGACGAGGATTCATTTACCCTTTGTTGTATCTCCTTAAATTCTATGACGGACTGCGCCTGAGACGTAAGCTTCTTAAACTCATTGTTCAACACTTGCTGAGTCTCTGCCAATGTCACGCCAAGTCTATCTTGACAAAAATTGATATACCAAGTCAACACCCTATCCTACAGCACTGTGACTAGCTACACATACTTTAGGTTATCATCAATGATCTACTGCATTGTCCACACAGCATTTGTAACAAACCAGAATTTCTCAGGGTCTTCGCTCCCTACCCTTTTAAAGATCAACATCTTCATTACATTTGCCTTGTTGAATGATGGAGGTGGAGGTGAAGGTGGAGGTTTATGCGATAGAGGTGGAGATGGAGGTGGAGTGGATGGATGAGGTATTCTCAAGATACCTTGACTTACCAATTGTAGTGCACTTCACGATGTATTCATAATAGTTCCTTTTTCATCGCTTGAAGAGGATCCCAATAGTGGACTATATTCAAATACCGATTCCTCGTTCCTTCTGAAGGGTTTTCCACTTCGCATAGTCCCAAACATCAAGGTAATGGCATAACCCATTTTTCACACAACAACATCTTAATCCAAGTTTTTGGAGATTTTAAATACTTAACTCGTGGTCCTTTGAAGAGCTTGTGCTTTGATTCACTATAACTGATGACATATCAATCACAAGCTCAGGGACAAATCCTCCTATGATACAATCAATCCAGTGATCAACAACCCATGCAATGTTATTTTTTGAAGCTTCCAAGTGCCTCACCAACTTTGACGTCCACACAATAGGACCGTCAAGCCTCCACATAGCCTGACATTCTGCTAATATATACAGCCACTCATGTATTTCGCAGCAAAATAAATAGAAAAAAGTTTCATGTTTCATTTGTGTACATGTATCTATTTAACTACTGTTGCTTAGATAATCATGAATTTCTAGTTCCCTGAGATGCAAACGCATGTTCTTTTGATCGAGTCACTTTTCGATTTCTTTCTTTGTAGGGAACCACTTATTCGACATCACACATTCCTTAGATAGATCCTGGTCCCAGCAACAGAACCATTTGTTGGTTTGATGGGGCGTGACCCAGGTTCATCTTTGACTGTGCCAACCAAAAAAACCCTAACTATTGGCCCTTTCGGAAACAACCTGTGTAGTGTAGGCTGCAGCCTCACCCAAAGCAGTATTGGGGGATGCTAGAACTAGGTTAGTGCATCTAGAGGCTTGTGTGATGGATTCCTAAAGTTCTTATGGCTTAGATTTGCCTTCACACAGATTTAATCCTTCTGACTGTCAAGTACTACAACTCTATCTAAATTACCTTCAAATCTTCGCGAAGGTACTTATTTGCACGTATCATGTATAAAGAGTATAGATCTACCAGGTTCACGTAGTAAATAAGCATTCATTCATATAAAATAGATTACAAAATGAAGATACATGAACTTTGCATAAGTAAATAAATGAACATAGATGCATCAATTTCAACCTAAAATAGTTTTTATTAGATGTAAACGTTCAGATACAAACATTTTATCCTTGTGCACTCAACTGCAAGGGCGTGTGCACTCAGCTTAGGGACTTACCAAGGTCTTCGTGCACTTAGCTGTAGGAGCCTTCCCCTTTCGCCTAAGTACAGGAAACAAACTTTTCCTACCTAGCACCTTGTCCCTACAATGATTCTTCACTTAAATTTATCCTCTAAGACTCACTATGACTCAACTTTATATAGCCTTTTCTTTACAATACCATGGTCCACGAACCATGGGCGGGTCTCCAAAGAACTCTATCACCTACCCAACTAAGGGACTAAAGCCCCTTTGACTTCTACTAGCTTTGCGCTCCACTTTTCCACATTTTGCGGAGACTTTACATTCGCTACAAAAAATAATACAAAACTGACCCCAGGGACCCCATCCCAACAAAATTTCTTAGTAGATATCAAGAAAATGATAGTAGGATGGGACTACCTCTGGTATCCTTTATAATAGCTTGCCCAAAGTAATAATAACACTACAAGGTCTAGACTCATATATAGCATGATGCTTCCATAAGTATTGTTTCCATAATAGAACATCACAAACTTCAAGGGGAACAACATCACAAAACACCACATCCTTAAAACAATCAATGTTGTAGGGAAGATGACACTATTGGCTAACACGAAGATCTCACCCTTGGTGGAACCACCTGATTGTATGGTTACATGTGTGGTGTTGTAAGTAGGTCCATCCTCTTAACAACGTATGCTGAGATGAGGTTATTTTGACTCCTTCTATCGACAATGAAATGATGTGGATAACCCTTCACCCACATTTGTGAGTGAAAGAGGTGCTCACCTTCTTCTAGATCTCTGAGCTCACTTTGTTGGACCTTGGTGGTGATAATGGTGGCACTAGGTTCTACATCAATTATTTATTTCCCCTTGTCTAGGTCAGGTTTAGATTCAAAACTTGCATTTCAATTTGAGGCTTTTAGCTTGGCCACTAATGCCTTCCATGACATTCATTGGTGTAATGAGAGGGTGTTTTATGGAACTCACACCACTTTCCCGTGTCTTTCTTTTTCTTCCCATTACCATTCTTTGTCTGCATCTTAGATGAGTTTTTTGGATCTATCCTTTTTTTGTGATTTTGGGATACCCTTTCCTTGCTTCTTCCATGAAGGATTCACAAATCTAAAATCTTGTTTATTTTTATTTTTATTTTTTTGCTAATTTTTTATAGCATAACAGTAATGTTGTACTAAGTGAGGAGATATCCATGAACTCTATTTCTATTTGGATGTGTATCTGCATACAACCATTGTATTTGAGCACTGAATGTCACTTGAATGATTTTATATCCATCTTGGTGCACAAGGTATGAAATATATTTGTGAACTCTAGTACTGCTTAATCTCTTTCCTACCATAATGTGGTCCATCTCATGTACTCTTCTTTGTAGCTTCTAGTAGGGTAACATTAATCCTTAACAAGATCCCTAAAAGAGTCCCAAGTGGGTGTGACTAAAAAAAATTTGCAAATTCCTCCATTTCCCTTTGCTCACAGTAAATTTCCTACCAATCCTTGACTTGGGGGGTGGCCTTAAGGATTGCAAAGGTAATATTTTCTCTATTAGAAAATTATGGACTGAAAAATACCCTTATAGCAGATTTTACTATTTGTCTAGAGCATTTGCATCTGTTTGGACTTCGAAAATAGGAATATCAAAATTAACTTTTCCCTTAAGTGGGGATGTGCCTCCAAAGTGACCACTTGATGAAGATGCACCACCTATTGGCATCCACCAAAGGATATGGGAAAAATTATTTATCATCTCATTCCTTTTCTGCTCGAGGGATTCTTTGAGAAATAATTTAATAGAATCTCCCGCTCCCTCGTATTTATTTTCTTTCTCCATGGGAGGCCATCGGGGTCAACAAGGAGGATCTGGCAAGGGCTCATGCAGTTCGAGTCCCAACTCCTTATACCTCGACCTCATTGGGGGCATGAACAAAAAACATATAAAGAGTAGACCGCTATGATACAACTTATCTGAATTTGTGAAGAGAAAAAATGATATACGTATTTTTAATAAAAATAGAGAGATATAGTGAAAATTGAATTTTATTAATAAATGGAAAATGTTAAAATTGTATACATGCAAAATGAAAACAAACTATCTTGAATGATGTAACTTATTTCTGAGAAGAGTTGTGACGGATACATGCCTTCATTGAATTGTATTATAATGAAGCTTAGAGACCTTTTTATCATCAAGAAGCAATGATAACCCTAAACATCCAAAACAATTACCCTAGGAGATGAAGCGACACATGCTTGTGGGCCCTGATGGGGTAAGTTTGAATGTCAACTTCCTAGGGTTGTAACTTTGTCTTACAATGTCTATTGGTGTGCATGATAGCTTATTGGAAATTTTTATTCAAGTACATTTTTCTACTATCAAAAGTATTATTGCGATCAACCAATTTCCCCAAGAAATGTCGTTTAAGACATCAAAATGGATCTGGAAGTTCAAGACCTAAAAACTATATAAAAAAAGATGCCAAAATAGAAAAGTGTGTTGCGAGCTAGTGGAATAGGTGGGTGGCCAATGATATCCACCTATATCACTCACTAACCATAAAAATTAATCCTAAAATATATTTTATGGGCCTCAATTCATCATTCTATAAAATTTTGGTTTAGGTGTAGTTTCCTCAACCTAAATATGATACGATGCTCTATGTGTGCCTTCTCCACTGCCTAATCTTTATCTCAATCAATATGTTATTCAAGTTATAGTCATGTAAGGGTTGAATCTCCACATCCACACTAATTCCTATAAATGAACCAACACTAACACTATCAAGGTTGAAATAAAACATATGATAGTGATTCTTATCAAGATCTTCCATGATCATGTCTCCCTCTTTCTATTATAGTTGCATTATCATGAAATATCACATCCTTACTTTTAATAAGTTTTGTATTCACTTGATATTAAAACTAAAATTTCTAGCTTTTCCATCATAACCAATCATGATGCATTTTACAATTTTGTCATCCAACTTATTTACCTGCACATTAGGCACTTATACATATGTAAGAGAGTTGATATTTTACCTTCAAGTATTGAATGTTTAGATTCTTCTCAACCATATTGAACATATGTTACTTTGTTGACTATATTTAACCAAAATTTACTTCATAGTCTAACCATATATAGCATGGTCCTTACACTCTCCATGCTACTCTACTTTGTTTTACAATTGTTGGAAGTTTGACAATAATGAGAAGGGGGTTGGGTGAATCAATATTGTACTCTTTGGATCAATTTTGGCACTTTTTGACTTTCTTTACAAACAATGAATCATCAATCAATTAGCATCATAACGCATGAGTAGACATGATTCATAAACTATTGTGGATATTTCATTGGATAGTTCATCACAACAACTTTGATAAAATTATACTTGAAAGTCCAAAATCTACACTATCACAATTTTTTTACTCTTTATATTTTTAAATCTATAGATTACTGTTAATGGAGTATGCATGAAAATTAAAATTATGCAGAAAATAGAGAACAATGAAAAAAAATCTCACACACACATTTGACACGAGTTATGACTTGGGAAACCTTTTCGAGAGAAAAACCCAGCTGGAAGATGAGGCCTCATTCTCTCTTTCTTTGAGTTGAAAATGTTTGTGAGTAAAACAAAGTATGGCTTATGGCTTGTGTCTACTATACTGCTCAAATTTTGTTAGTGTTGTATATATCCTATCCCTTTTACCTATTTTTTCTCAGCTATGGAACAAATGCATTCGAAATAATCAAACTACTTTTCCTCTTAGTGGCTCGGTTATAACACAACTTGATAGCCTTATAGTGGTTAGGTTTGACTACCTCAACTCTTAACCAGAGTTATAATATAGACTCTTCTAGAGTCTTATTAATCACAATCACACAGATAACACATTTTTCATGAATAATGGGGGCCAGCGTGGCATCCTCTCGAGTTATGTGAGAAAAATAGGAAGGTCAAATTTTGAGTGCCATATTTTTCACATATGAGCTCTGATTGATGTGATTCTTGCACCATTGGAAAGGTATATCTGTGTATAATAGGACAAAAATATGTTGCACTAAAGTGTAAAAGTGTTACCCCCCAAAAAATGTCATTTTATGTCTCAAAAAATTCTTGAAAGGTTTCATTCCCCAATTTTCCAAACTAGGTCCAACTGGTAAAAAAGGGTCTTGTGAGTTGATTCCTCCACTTTTTCCACTCTCAAAAGCATAAATATGGATTTAAAAAAAAAATTATGATCCAATATAGATCCACCTCACCATTTTTAAAGGCTTTTGGTCGCCAAAATCTTCTATTGAATGACGTGAGGAAATTTTTCCTCTAGCTTCTCGTAGGTGTACCATCTAGATTTTCTTGGAAGTTATCCATTCAAGCCAATTTTCCAAAGGTCATGATGCCCTTGTCTTGTAGTTATGGACTCTTTTTCAAAACTGCATCTTCTATCAACTCTTCTTGAGCATCTAATGCCAAATCCTACACAGAAGGCAGGACTTATTCTTCTTCCTAATCTAACATGGAAGGCTCATAGAGTTTTAGATTCTCTACATTCACAACTGAGAAAATGTGCATCCATGGTGGTAAACTAATTCAATAGGAATTATCACCCACCTCTTCCATTATCTCGAATGGACCATACCATAGAGCCTTGATTTTCTTACTAGGATCCTATAGCCTCTCCTTGTTCAACTATATCCATACCCTACATCCTACCTTGAAATATTTCTCTGTATTATGTTGATCATGCCTAGCCTTATGTTTCTCTTGTGAATTTTGTAATGTATATTGTACTTGTGTATGGATCTACATGATATTCTCTATAAAAATTTCAGCCCTCAAGGTGTTTCCTGTAATATCTTACCTCACTCCTCCTTGTTTCCCATATGTAATGTCTAAAGGTGAAGGCATAAAATACCCAAAGAAACGTTTCATATGGGGAATTTCTAGTAGAAGTGTGGACATCTCTATTGTAAGAATTTTGTATATATACCATATTTTCATCCCAAGTTTTCAGATACTTCTCGTTGTATCTTGTCAGAAGCAACGCCAAAGTCCTGTTGACTACTTTTATCTGCCCATATGTTTGTGGGTGGAATGTTGTATATCTCTTCAACTTTGTGTCGATATTCTCCCACAATGTAGTATATAATGCACAGATAAATCTTGTATCCTTATCTGAAATGATGCTTTTGGTGTCCCAAAGTGCACCCAGACCCGTCCAAAGAGAAAGTTTTCTTCTTCTTTCCCACTAATGGAATTTTTATAGGGAATCACAACACACATCTTGTTGAATCTATAAAATACCATGAATAGGTAGTCATGTCCCTTCCAGTTGTTGGTAAACCTCCCACAAGGTCCATGGAAATACTTTCCCAAGGATGAGTGGGTATAGGTAAGGGGTGATATAAAACTTGTTTCCTCTTGCTAGGATTTTTGGTACAACAAAGCATGCATCCCCTTATGAACCTAGCTCATTTCTATTGCATCTTGGGACCTATACACATATTTGTGCAAGTTGGCCACAATATTCCCTACACCAAAGTTCCCTGCAACCATAGAGGTGTGATCCTATCTAATCAGTTGCAATCACTCACCTTTAATAACACATAACTTATCCAATCTCTAGATAAAGCCATTAGTGAGATGTTAGTCAATGATGCTATTGTCATCATGCACATGAAACTGAATTTGCAACTGCTAAAACACCTCCCTAAAGTCCTCATCCTCTGAGCATGCCTCTCTGTATGAATCATGGGTGAATGGGTCATTGTGCATCAAAGTTACCAAAGTTGTGATATTTGATGTGGGTGGCCTTGAAATCATGTCAGCCAATTTATTTGTGCTACTCTTCTTGTACTTAATCACTAAATGAAACTATTGTAGAAAACCCATCCACTTGCAATGCATGGTCTTTTGTCACTTACTCTAGGCCTATAGGTATTGTAGTGGCTAATGATATGTGTGGATTACTATTTCCTTTCCCATTAGATAGTGCTTCCACTTCTTCATAGCTTGTACCAGGGCATAGAGCTCCTTGTCATAGTTAGGGTAGTTAGGAACCTGCCCATGTAATACTTTAGAATGGTAGCATATAGGCCTTCCTCCTTACATCAAGATTGATTCCATATCATACTCACTTGAATTTGTCTCCACTTCAAAGGGATACTACAAGTTTGGTAATTCCAGAACTAATTCTTGACTGATCTTCTTATTTACCTCCTCAAAGGCCCTATATTGATCCTTTTTCCATTGGAAATTCTTGTCAGTTGTGTTATGGCATGGAGTGGTGTTGCTACTATTGAAAATGAGGCTATGGATTTCCTTGGGTACTATGTTTCCCAATGACAATCTCGACCTCATAAACATTGGTAGGAACTAACCATTTCATGATGGCCTCCATCTTGGCATGATATATCATCAACTTTCCTCCACCTATCACATACCCCAGATGCACTAAAGATTGTTGTGCAAACTCACATTTCTTGAGATTTTCTAGTAGTTGGTGCTTCTTTAATGTATCCAACATCTACGTCAAATGTGATATGTGATCCTTCTAGATAGCACTATATACTAGTATATCATCTAAATTGACAACAACAAATGAATATATAAAAGGGTACAACACATCATTCATTAATATCATAAATGTAGCTAGTGCATTACATAGGCCAAGTGGAATGACTAACCACTCATACAAACCTTGCCTAGTTTTGAAGGTAGTATTCCAAGCATATTCTTCTCTGAATTGAACCTTCTTATATCTAGACTTTAATTCCAACTTGGTGAAGTGTTTTTCTTGTTGTGACAGATCCAATAGATCATATATCCTAGGAAGTGGGTACATGTTCTTGAGTGTGAACTTGTTCAATGCCTCGTAGTTTATACACATCCATGAAGCCCCATCCTTTATTGGCACAATGATGATGTGTTACCCACATGGTGATGTACTCAGTTGAATGAAACCCTGTTGGAGTAGCTCCTGCAATGGTTTCTTCACCTCACTTGATTCTATAATATACTTCCTATATAGCCCAATGTTTGGCAATGATGATTCTAGAAATATCTGGATCTCGTGCTCCACTTCCCTCTTAGGTTGGAAACCTTTAGGCTCCTAGAACACATCCTTGTATGCATGCATCAAATCTTCCAGTTATTGTTTCTATTTCTTAGTACACATTTCTAGGGATGCTTCGCCTCTTATTGACTCTTGTACAAACTATATTTCTCTTAAAATCAATACAACATACTTCTTGATTGAGTTGATCAATTTCTTTGCTTGGTTGGAACTACTAGTGAAATTTTTTGGCTTTCCTTTGTGTATGTTGAAAAAGTTTCCATCCTTGATGAGCCAATATTGGATGACTCTTCACATGAATATTACATCTCACATGCACATGTAGGGACTCCCGAACATGAATCCACATACATCAAGGGGAACCACATCTAGTTCTACTTCATGAATAATATCATCATTGGTGGAAACACTAATTTTTCACTTATTTTTTACCTTCAGCTCTACATCCTTATTTACCCATCCTAGTGGATATGGGCTTAGATTATCATGAACTTTCAATCCCAATTTCTTGACTAGATCCATTGTAATGAGATTCACCTACAATCTCGAGTCAAATAGAGAATCAATCTTTATCTTACTGACTTGTATCCTTATATGGAATATTTTGGCCATTCTTTCTCTTCTTGTTGATGAAGGATACTCATATTCAACTCCCTTTTCATTGATGTAAAAAATATCTTCTCATCCATGTCCAACATGCTTTTAACTTGGTTGCTTGAATCAGTGGCCATGAGATTCTTCTTCTTATTGTCTTTCTTTTTATTCTTCGAGGTAAGCTCTGGATGAAACTTCTAACACTTATGCTCTATATGACCATCAATGTTGTAGTGGTTGATGGGATATTTGCAATAATGTGTCATGGATCTAATATTTTTATGTTTTATCCCTTTCTGCTTCTCCTTCCCCTCCTTAGAAGCGTTTGGTTTCTCTTTCTGGTTTGATCCACTTGTTTTCCCTTTCTTGAGGCCTATATTCTCCAGGTTCTATGCCTATACACAAGCCTCATCCACTATGCTTGGCTTGAACAACATCATTTGCTTCTGCAAACAATTGTGTAGACCCCCCAAATAATTGATGAGTACATGCGAGTTGTTTAGGTAGATACCCAACATTATGGTAATCTTTCTTAACTTTATGATGTATTCCTACACACTTTTCCCTTTTTCTTGAAGTAGTGACATCAGATCCTCTGGTCCTATACACACCCAATAGGGTAAAAATGTGACTTTATGAGGGTTTTGAGGTCTTCTGACTTAGTTACTAGAGACTCTCCCTCCAACCTCAAGGTCTTGGTATGGGTTTACCACCAAGTTAAGGCATTGCCCTCCAATTTCAACTGTGCAAATGAAATCTTCTATTGCTCCTCTACATGATGAATATTGAAATACATTGCCAGTTGCTACAAATAGTGATTTAATTTCAGATTGTTAATCTTTAGTTGGTAAAAATTGATATTGACCTTCGCTTCCATATTTGAATAGGCATTGTGATAGATTCATGGCACTCAAACTGTGTTGATCTTTTTTGGGTCCTTTATTGGAATGGTTCTACTTTTCTTATTGATCTCCCTTCTAATTGTCCTCTACATTATAACCCCCATATTATCCAAATATCCCAAGATTTTTGCTTAGGAACGTCATGAGGATATTTACATTATGATTTATATCCACAACATGTTCTAGCTATGAAAACCTCTCCTTTGTAGGATCACTAGGGTTATTCACAGATTCATTGGCCATGATTAGGGTTTTACGACTTTTGGCCTAAATGATATTGATCCCTTGTAAATATCCATAATATATCCAAAGGAACTTTCTCTCATACTAATATGATCCATAAACTACTATCGATATTCCACTGGATAGTTCATCACAACATATTTGATAATATTATATTTAAATATCCAAAATCTAGAGTATCAAAATTTTCTTTAGATTTATAAATACGTAGAATATTGTTAATAGTGTATGCATGTGAATTAAAATTATTCAGAAAAAAGAAAATAATGAAATAAAATCTCGCACACACATTTGATACAAGATATGACTTGGGAAACCCTTTTGGGAGAAAACCCTAGCTGGAATGTGAGGTAGCTCTCCTCTTTTTTTTTTCTTTTTTTTAATAGAAAATGTTTGTGAGTATAAAGAAGTATGGTTTTTGGCCTATGGGCACTAAAATGCAAAAACCCACTTTTTATGCTCTATCTTCTATCACTCTCAGCTATGTTTTCTCATCTATGGAACAAATGCACTCAAAAGAATGGAACTTCTTTTTTTCCCAGTTGTTGGGTGTGGAGCATGATTATATTCCTTATTGTTCAGAGATTTTTGTTCCATTCATGTTGGATCCATGTTCCTAATGGGGAGGCAACACCACCCATTTAATCATTATCAAGAGGGTGACAACGAATCTTATGAGCCCCCCCCCCCCCCCAGGTGAAGATTCAGGGGAAGCGCTTGCAAAGCTAAAAATAGATGAAAATTTGCCTTGTAAAATATTGGAATTTCATAGTCAATTTAGGTCATTCATTAGGTGGATGATCTGACAATAGAATTTATGTTAATTTAGGGTTTTTCTTCCATAAAAGGAAACCCTCAGTTTATATTATGCAATTGTATTGCAATTATGTATGATTATTATGAGCAAGAAATAGAGACTGTGTGAGAGCGAAGAGGAAATTATAATGGAGCTGTTGTAGTTTGTATCTATTCATTTTGCTAAATAATAAAAAAGGAAGGACTAGATGTAGCCCAAATTGGGTGAACCATGTATAACTGTGTCTCTCTCATTTTATGCATTTATGTATTTGTATTTCCACAATATTTTGTGTATTTCATTGCTCCGTCAATTATTTTCTAACAATTAATATCAGAGCTAAGCTTTATTTGGCTGATAAAATCACAGGAGAGAAAAATTCCTGGTTTGAGTGGGAGAAATGGTGGAAGATGGTAGGTTTAGGGTCGAGAAATTTAGCGGCCAAAACTACCAGTTGTGGAATATGCAGATGGAAGATTATATATATCAGAAAGATCTGTACCTACCGTTGAATGAAAATATAAAGAAACCGACAAGTATGACAGATGCAAAATGGGAGATTCTCAACAAAAAGGCACTAGGAACAATACCGCTATGTATGGAAGTGTCGATGACATTCAACATTTCAAAGGAAACAGCAACAAAAAGTTTAATGACTGGATTGGAAAAGATATATGAAAAACCCTTGTCCTCAAATAAGGTATTTATTATGAAGCGTCTATTTAATATGAAGATGTCAAAAAGTGGATTTGTTGTTGATTATTTAAATGAATTTAACACTGATACCAGTCAGTTGGGTTCTATAGAGGTAAATTTTGATGATGAAGTTAGGGCTTTGTTGTTTCTGTGCTCATTTCCAGAAAGTTGGAATGGCTTAGTTATGGCTATCAAGAACTTTGTCTCTGGATCTAGTACTTTAAAGTTTGATGATGTTGTTGGTGCTATCCTTTGTGAGGAAATGTGATGGAAAAGATCAGGTGAGTAATCAGGTAAAGCTTTGACTGCAGACACTAGGGAAGAAAAATGGAAAGAGGAAGGAGCCTAGAAAATTGCAGTAAGTCAAGAATATGCAGATCCAAATCTAGAGCAGGGATAGTGTGCTGGAAATGTAGGAAGAAAGGGCACCTGAAGAAAGACTGCAAATCTCAAAAAGGAAAATAAGGAGATGGAAAACAAGAGAACAATCATGAAGCGAGTGTGATAGGTGATGTGTTGCAAGATGCTTTAATTCTTTCATTAGATAATATTATTGATACCTGGGTGATAGATTCAGGGGCCTCATTCCATGCCACACCTGATAGAAAACATTTTTATGGCAACGTTTAAGGAGATTTTGGACACATTTTTTTGGGTGATGATAAATCCTGTAAAATCATTGGAATGTGTAAGGTTTTTATAAAGCAACAAAATGGAAACAAATGGATATTGAAGGAGGTAAGGCATGTTCCAGATATGAAGAAAAATATAATTTCAACAGGGAAGTTAGGTGGTGAAGGGTATGTAACTACATTCAAGGACAAAACCTGGAAGGTCATTAAAGGAGCTCTGGTAATATCAAAAGGATAAAAGGTTCGTATGTTATATTTATGCAATGTTAATTCTAATTTTTTTAATGATTTAACCTCCACATGAGTAGATATGAGAATGTGGCATCATAGACTCGGGCACATGAGTGAGAAAGGGATGAAGATTATTCACTCGAGAATTTTTTTTCCAAGTTTTAAGTATGTTGATTTGGATTTCTGTGAGAATTGTGTTTATAGAAAACATAAGAGAGTCATATTTATCAGAGTTGGGAAGGAAAAGAAGAGAGAAAAAATAAATCTTGTGCATACATATGTATGGGGACCAGCTTGGGTATCATCTTTTGGTGGCTCTCTCTATTATGTTACTTTTATTGATGATGCAACTAGAAAAAATTAGATTTGTTGTATTAAGAATAAATTTGATGTATTTGATACTTTCAAGAAAGGGAAATATTTGGTTGAGGATGAGATAGGAAAGAGGTTGAAGTGTCTGAGATCAAACAATGGAGGCAAATATTGCAACAAAGAGTTTGATAACTAATGTTCATAACATGGAATTGACAGGGAGAAGACAGTTCTGGGAACACCACAAGAAAATGGTGTCAGAAAGGATGAACAAGACAATCATGGAGCATGCAAGGTGCGTGAGATTGCATGCAAGATTTCCCTTACAATTTTGGGAAAATGCTATAGATATTGATGTTTATCTAATAAACAGAGGGCCTTCAAGTTCCTTGGATAGTGGTATTCCAAAGGAGGAATGGAAAAGTAAAAATGTAAACTACTAATTTTTAAATACTTTTAGTTGTGAAGCCCTTGTCCACATTAATAAAGAAAATAGAACAAGGATTGAGGAAAAATCAAAGAAATGTAACTTTATTAGATACGGTGTTAATAAATTTTTTTATCGCTTATATGATTATGCAAACCACAAAATTATTAGGAGCAGAGATGTTATACTAATTGAAAATGTCTTGTATAAAGATCAGATGTAGGAAAAGAAACAAGAAAAAGAAAACAAAGAATATGCAGTGCTTGATGAGATCACATAAAAAGTAAAGGTGCCTGAAAATCATAATGATCAGCAACCACAACAACAACATACATCTCAAACACCTGAAAGTGGTGTTAGAAGATCTACCAAGATAAGTAGACCCCCTAAACAATACTCTCCTTCATTATATTATGTATTGTTGACTAATTCTTATGAACCAGAAAGATATGAAAAAGTAATTTAGATAGAAACTAGGAAGAAATGGGAGAAATCCATGGAAGAAGAGATGGCATCTTGATGTATAGCCATACTTGGGACTTAGTCAAGTTTCTTGTAGGTAAAACAATATTGATGAATAAATGGGTTTACAGGTTGAAGGAAGAAGATGGAGGAAAACAAAGGTATAAGGCTAGACTTGTGGTGAAGGGGTTTGCACAAAAGAAAGGTATATAATTTGATGATTTTTGTTTTCCAGTTGTTAAAATGACTTCAATAAGAACTATTTTATGTCTAGTGGTAGCAGAAGATTTTCATCTTGAGCAGTTAGGTGTAAAGACGACCTTTTTCCTTGGGGATTTGGAGGAAGAAATATGTATGTAGCAACCATAAGGGTATGAGGTTAAAGGAAAGGAGAAATTAGTGTGAAAATTGAAGAAGAGCTTGTATGGCTTAAAATAGACTCCAAGGAATTGGTATCTAAAATTTCTCAGGTTTACGTCTAAAAAAGGTTATACAAGATGTCACTATGACCATTGTGTTTATATTAAAAAGAAAAAATATGGTAGCTATATTATATTGCTATTGTATGTAGATGACATGCTTGTTACAGGGTCTAACATACAGGAAATAAATGTGCTCAAAAGAAAATTGGAAAATTCATTTGCAATGAAGTATTTGGTTGTTGCAAAACAAATCCTTGGTATAAGAGTGACTAGAGATAGGAAAAATCGCAAATTAATATTGTTTCAGAGTGAGTACATATAAAAGGTGTTGGAAATATTTAATATGCAAAATGCAAAACCAGTTACTACACCTTTGGCTAGCCATTTCAAACTAAGGAGATGTGTCCCAATACTCAAGAAAAGATGGATTATATGTCTAAAGTTTCATATGCATCAATAGTTGGAAGCTTAATGTATGAAATGGTCTGCACAAGGCATGATATTGCACATGCAGTGGGAGTTGTAAGCAGGTACATTAACAATCCAGGAAAAGAACATTGGATGGTAGTGAAGTGGATTCTCAGGTATTTGAGAGGTACCACATATCAAGCATTATGCTTTGGTGGTTCAAACATTGCTCTACATGGATATGTTGATGTAGATATGGAAGGTGATAGAGATAATAAGAGGAGAACCACAGGGTATGTGTTTACTATAGATGGAAAAAATATCAGTTGGATTTCAAATTTGTAAAACATTTTTCCACTTTTAATAACAGAAACACATTATGTTGCTGCTACAAAGGCTAGTAAAGAACGGATTTGCTTACAAAGGTTTATGGGTGAGTTGGGCAAGAAGAAAGAGATGGGCAAGTTATACAGTGACATCCATAGTTCCATTCATCTTGCAAAGAACTCAACATTTCATTCCAATAATAAACATATATAACTCAAGTACCAATTCATACTGTAAGTGTTGGAAGATGGACAGTTGAAGTTGGAAAAGATACACACTAGAAAGAATCTTGCAGATATGTTAACAAAAGTTGTAACTAGGGAAAAACTGAGATTCTACTCAATTTCAATTGGTCTTCAATGATGATGATGAATATGAGAAACAACCAAGTCCAAAGTGGAATAATTTTCCAATAATTGAAGCAATGGTGGAGTTGCTATAATCAGTCTCCAAGTGGGAGTTTGTTGTGTGTGGAGCCTGATTATCTTCCTGATTATTAAGAGGTTTTTGTTTCAATCGCATTGGATCCCTTTTCCTAATGGGGTGGAAACACTAATTGTTTAATCATCGTCAAGGGGGTCCGGGGGGGGGGGCGATGATGACTTTTATGAGCCCCCCAGCGTGGGTTCAAGGGTAGCGCCCTCGAAGCTAAAAATAGATCAAAAATTGCCTTGTAAAATATTGTAATTTCATAGTCAATCTGGGTTGTTCATTAGGAAAATGATATGATGGTAGAAGTTATGTTAATTAAGGGGTTTTCTCCCTAGAAGGAAACCCTCAGTTTATATGAGGGAATTTTATTGCAGTTGTGTATGATTATTTGAAGCAAGAAAGAGAGAGGATATTGTGTGAGAGCGAAGAGGAAATTATAGTGGATATGTTGTAGGTTGTATCTCTTCATTTTAATGGATAATAAAAAAGGAAGGACTGGATGTTTCTCTGTGGACGTAGCCCAAATTGGGTGAACCATGTATATATGTGTCTCTCTTGTTTTATGTGTTTTTGTATTTGTATTTCCACAATATTTTATGTATTTCATTGCCCCACTAATTAATTTGTAATACAAGTGGCCAGGTTATAATGTATCCCAATAGCCTACTAGTGGTTAGTTTTAACTACCTCAACTCTTAACTAGATTTAGAATATAGAATATTTTGGAGTCTTATTCATCATTATCATGTGGCTAGTCCCTTTTCATGAACAATGGGGGTTGATGTGGCATCCTCTCAAATTATGGTGGTGAAAATAGGATGGTCAACTTATGAGTGGAATGAATTTCACATAGGAACTTTGACTGACACGATTCTAGTGCCATTGTAAAGGTATCTGTGTGTAGAATAGGAAAAAAAAGTGTTTCACTAAAGTGGCAAAGTTTTATCCCCAAAAAACATTTTTTGATGCATCAAAATGCTCCTCGAATTTTTCAAACCCCACTTTTCCATACTGGATCCCACTTATAAAAAGGGTCCTATGAGATGATTTCTCCATTTTTTTCGGTCTAAAAGCATTGAGGTGGATGAAAAACAATATAATGATCCAATTCAGACCAATATAGAAACATATAAGCAACATGCACAACTAACCATGAGAACATCAACACATACACCATAAGATACTTAAATCAACAATGCACATATGAACACGAGATGTAAGGTGGAAACCCTTTTGGGAGAAAAACCACCATATGCTTATGTTATGCTTCTTCTTATTTTTATTATGCAATTTTTTTTTACATATGCACCATCCACCACCAGCGTGCAAGCCACAACTTTACAATCATGTGAGTAACTCTCACTCTGGGTCACTTCCTGTCGAATGCCACCACTTCCTAAACTTTGTAGACCACCATATGCTGGAATCCACTACTCCCACAAATTTGTAGGGAACTATCTACTAGATTCACCAATACTTGGTAATCTATCCAGCCACCACTGAAGTGAAGTCACTACTCCCAAGTTCTTAGGCCATTGCCTAAAGGATGCAGTTACACCCTAAATCTTCAAGCCAACACTTACTAGTGAGCCATCACTTGCCCACCGAAGGCCCTAAATCAAACTGACAAACCCCAACAACAACATATACAAGAATCAAGCTAATACTCTGGTAATACAATTAATGGAAGCTACATCAAAATACTAACAATAGCATATAATTTTTCTGCAACGATATAATGCTACATCTCCAAAACATAATTCCCTACATCAACAACAATGTTAACAAATCCCAACAACAATATAACCAAAATTGTCAATACTCTACCATCATTCCACAACAAACTTTGCAATACAAAGAAACAATATGGTCATTCTAATGCTCCTTTCTTCTAAATCTCATCCATATAATATCATTCCTACCTGTATTATGACTAAGGTGTATTCGTTCTTCTCCAAACAAATAACATATAAAACTCAATGATTGATCCATGACAACTCATTTTAAAACAATTTACCCATGACAGAAATTGGACTACATTAACACATTAATGATCTTCCACTTCATCTTTATGACCAAACCAAATAATTAATCAAAACGAAATAAAAATTGTCAACCCCAAATTTGTGAATGCCAAATTTGCAAACGCCAAATTTGCGAACTCTAAATTTTTGAACATTACGTTTCTAAATGTGAAATTTGCGAAGGCCAAATTTCTGAACTCCAAATTTGTGAACACCAACTTTGTGAATGCCAAATTTCTAAACGCCAAATTTGTGAATGCCAAATTTTCGAATGCCAAATTTTTGAATGCCAAATTTGTGAACACCAAATTTTTGAATCCCAAATTTGTGAATGCCACGTTTTCAAAGGCCAAATTTGTGAACGTCGAATTTGCAGGCATTAGAATTGATCAAAATCAAACTCCTCTTCTCATAACCACTGCCAACTTCTTCAAAAAATTTCCCAACACTTTTACAACCTATAAACACCTCTACAGCACCTGAAACACTTCAACAAAAATATGATCATCATCATAAGTCCACAAACCCTTCCAAAACATGTACAACCTCTAGAAAATCTTCAGACACATCAACATTCGATCATCACATCATGAAATCTCATCTTGTTGACATCAATGCCAACACAATTGGCTCCATGGTTGACATCAATGTCAACACCATGCTACCAATATTCTCCCCCTTTGGCATTGATCACAACCAACAACCACTCCATCAAACTAATCTTCATTACTACTAACTGGATGGTTTCATTCTCCCCCAAGTGGCTATGTTACTCTCCCCTTTTGAAATCTATGGCAAAGGGTGGTCCACTATTCACTGAATACACCATGCTGATAACAATAGGAAAGGTCGATAGAAATTCATTACTGATGAAATCAGATAAGCTGCTAACACTTGCAAAGTAATCATTAGGAACTAATGTAATTGCTACCAACATGCAACCAAGCCGCTCTAGTAACATCATGCTCTTCTCTTTTGTTGAACATATTCCACCTGAACATGTATTGGGGGTTCCAAACATCTCCAAGTTGTCATAAAAATTCATATGCTTCTACCATTACCTCCTTTCCATTTGCAAGACACTACACCAACTAAACTAAAGGCTCCATAACACATCATGGCCAAATGATATACAATGAGATACATGGCTTCATAAGCATAATACATGGATACATCAATGAAATATAATGGTGCATCAATGAAATCCATAAGTCCTCTCATGGCTATAACATGACTCATCTCTATGCATGAATATGTCAGTGACTTTATTCCCCATGCATGCCTACGCCCAATGACTCCATGACCAAGACCATATGATAATCATAAGATAGTATAGGGCTAATACATGAAATAAAAGGTTGTAGCAATGATATCCAAGTCCATACAAGGCTGAAACAATACTCAAGACTCTCTCTCCTATGTATTATCAAGACTCATAACTCTCTCCAAGACATACCCACTGATGAAATCAACAACATACAAGGCTAAAGTTTTCACTCAATAGTGCTTTACATGGATGAAGAAAATGTCTCACTACAATGCATGCCAAAAATCTCTTTCTCCCAACCATGACTCATATTAGGGATATTGACAAATGATAATCATGATAATACATACAAGGTTTTTCTCATGCCTTTTCACTCATGAATATAATACATGCATCAACTACTAGGAACGAATGAAAAACAACATAAACATAACAAGTAAGTTGTGAAACCCTAAATGTAAGTGATACTCCCCTTGATATCATTATACCTCTAATATGCCAGATGATCCCACAGACATGGTTATGCAATTAGGTTCATGATAACATGATGTAGCTACTACTAGTCTCCATCAACTCATAAAATTGTTATGTTGTTGCCATATGCTCTCCCTAAGGCTATGTGCTTCTCATACGCATTTGTAGTATTTTCTAAATATGTATTTGGTAACCATGGAATGCAGTGGGGGATGATATATCTAATTCATAGGTTGTTTCTCCTTCTTCTTCACCCACAATGTAGTAGCCTGCTTCTTGACATTCTTCTCTGATTTTCTGCTAGGCCTACATTGGATCAATTGTTCTTTTTTTCTAGATCTACCTTGATGAACTGAACAACTGGAAATATATTGCCATGTGACCAAGGTTGTGACAGATGTAACACCTCAATTGACTTAGAAATGATGCTAGAGGGTCAAATCTTCTACTAACTATGCCAAATATATGCTTTTCATAAAATGTGCCTTTACTCCATGGACTAGATCTGCAATCAGTTGTCTTATGGCCAAACAGGTTACAAGCAAAAATAAACCATTAAATGAACTAGTATACTTGATGGTTGATCCCATTGGATTCCTATATCATTGTAATATTTGTTGATTATATCTGTATAATGTGCTTCTATAGCTGATTGTGACATATATATAGTTGTGGCAAAAATAACACTCCATGTCATCCATCAAAGGAATAAAAGGATTTTGACCGCTTCGAAATATTCCAACATCAACTAAAGGAGTATATTATATTCTTGACATGGGTGATCCATTAGGTTCTCTTCTTGGCTATTTGATATATTGCTACTTTCCTCTTTTTCTACTCCTACAGTTGTTATTTCTACTACAGGCTTCTTCAGATTTGCATTTTTGTTTGCATGAGCCTGTGAGCTAGAATCTCCCTTTTGAAAACTAATAACAGATATGACCAAAGGATATATTTGGATGTTAAGTAGGCTATCCAATCCTTGGTACTCTTCTCCTACTTGAGTTGAATATCATTTTTTCTAGCTTCTTTCTTATGTAGACCACTTCAACCTCAAGCTTTTCAATTTGGCCTTCGCCTTCCTTTAGCTAATTGGTCATCACACCCTAAACTCTTCTCACTTCTGCCAATTGGGTATTTGAACTGGTAACTTCTTCTTTAAACTTAACCTCCTTTCCATCACAGAATTGCAAAATATTTTCCTGATCTTTGCATGTAGTTGTCGCTTACTTACTTCAAATGTTAGTCTCTCTATCGCAAGCATGGCTAACTCATAATAAACTTTAGGAATCTTAGCATCATTATTCCTCATTTCACTAGGCAACTCAACATGGCCATCATCAAATCAGTCTAAAACATACTACAAAATAATTGATCTTTATTTATATCTTCAGATTTGATTTGCTAGAGCACATATTCTTCTAAGCCTTTTTCTTCTAATTCACACTACGGGTATTAATCTTCTCAAGCTAAGATTCTTTGTTCTACAATGCCTTCTTCTTTGTCTTCTTCTTACTCTACTTCTCGACCTCTTCATTTCTGTTGCCATATAACACCTGTAATTTGTTCCAAATTTTTGTGGAAGATTTCATATATGTTATCTTCTCTAAATCTACATTATGAATATTTTCATAGATCACACACCTTGCTTGTGAAGAAATGACTGTAGATAGAGAAATTGGTTTTTGTTTTTAGATCACCTGGATTTGTTTTCCAGCAATCAAGCTTACCAAAAGCACCCGATCTGATACGAATTTTGGAAGCTTGAAATAATGAGAAGGGGGGGGGGGGGGGGGGGGTGTTGAATCAATATTCCAATATATGCATCAATTTTACCTCTTTTTGCCTTTCTTTACAAACAATGAATCATCAATTAATTAGCAACATAACACATGAGCTAAGCTAAGCATATAAGCAACACACACAAGTAACCATGAGAGGATCAACACATTAACCTTAAGATGGATAAATCAACAATGCACATAGGAACACCAAATGTAAGTTGGAAACCTTTCTAGGAGAAAAATCACCATCTGCTTCTACTTTACTTCTTCTTATTATTATTATGAAAAGCTTCTTTTTACATATGCAGTGGCCATCACCAGCCTGCAAGCCACAACTTGCCAATCATGTGAGAAACTCTCACTCTAGACCACTACCTATTGGAAACCACCACTTCCTGAACTTTGTAAGCCACCATCTGCTAAAAGCCACTACTCCCACGACTTTCTAGGCCACCACCTGTTGGATGCCCCAACAACCAATAGTCAATCAAAACACCACTGGATGGAAGCCACTACTCACAAGTGCTTAGATCACTACCTAAAGGATGTCTCTACACCCTAAATATGCAAGTTTCTACTTGCTACCGAGAAACCACTCACCCATTGAAGGCCCCAACCTTGAAGCTCTTGTGGACCTAATTTCACAATTTTCACACTGGATCCACTTGCATCAAACTCAAACAACCATGGGCCTCGTTTCATCCCATTTTCAGACTAGACTTACTTAGTCTTGTCTACTCATAACTAATACATCTCACTGTCAAACCCTCACAACAACATACATTCAAATATTATGAACAACAACAATATAAAGTACATTACATGATTATAAACTCACTACACATACAAACTCAACCATATAATACCAACAACATACTCCTAAGATATAATAGTAATATATCAAAATAATAGACCCTAGAAACAACATATAGAAGAATCATACTAATACTTTAGAAATATAATTACATGCCAGTTACATCAAAATACTAACATTAGCATATAAACTTTTTGCAACAATATACTGCTACAACTCCAAAAACATAATTCCCTGCATCAACAACAATGTTAACAAACCCCAACAACAATATAACCATCATTGTCAATATTCTACCATAATTCTAGAACTGGTTCTAGTGCTCCTTTCTTCTAAAGCTCAGCCATACAATATGGTATTTTCCCGCATTATGCTTCAGGTGAATTTGGAGCGCATTCGGTTTTCTCCAAATGCATAACATCTAAAACTCTATGATTGATCTAAAACAACTCATTTTAAAGCAATTTACCCATGTCACAAGTTGGACCACATCAATGCATTAATTATCTTCGACTTCATCTTTGTAACCAAATGAATTAGGTCCAAATCAAATAATTAATCATGATTAATTCAAAATTGTGGACCCCAAATTTTTCAATGCCGAATTCACGAATGCCAAATTTGCTAACACCAAATTTCTAAATGCCAAATTTTTGAACACCAAATTTGTGAATGCCAAATTTGTGAACATTAAATTTGTGAACGCCAAATATGCAAACGCCAAGTTTGCGACTGCCAAATTTATGAACGTTGAATTTGTGAATGTCAAATTTCTGAACGCCGAATTTCTAAATGCAAAATTTGGGAATGCCAAATTTTAAAAAATTAGACTTTATCAAATTCAAACTATGCTCATAATGCTGCCAACTTCTTCGACATCTTGGCCAACGCTTGTACAACCTCGAGACACCTTTGTAACACCTGTAACACTTTAGCAAACCTCTGATCACCATCACAAGTCCACAATCTCTTCCAAGAACTATACAACCTCAGGCAAATCTTTAGACACATCAACATTCAATCATTACATCATGCAAGCTGATCTTATTAACATCAATGCCAACACAACTACAACTGGCTCCATGGTTTACATTAATGCCAACACCTTGCTGCCAACAAGAATATAGAGTATTATGAATTCAAATTCATTATTCTTTTCTTAAAAAAGTGCTTTCAAAACACTTACACCATATTCATCACCATTGTCACACATCAATCTTTTTAACAAATATTATCGACATAAAGAAAATTTAAATTGCTCTATTTTTTAAATTCATTTTTCAAAATTTAAAAGAAAACTTTTCTTATATGAAAATAAAAAATACTATAAGATAATATAATTCTAAGTATACTAGCGCAACCATATAAATTAAATTGCTGGTAAACCTGGGTAGGCATCAATGCACAATAAACAACAAAACACTTGGTTCATAATACATCTCACATTGCTAAAACTAAAAAAATCATAAAAACTAATTTAAACTATAACTTTTATTATTATTATAATTACAAAAATAATTAATATATAAGTTATAAATATTTACATTGAAAAAAATGGAACAAGTATATTTCCTTGGAGATTTTTCCCACATTACCATGGAGATTCTTAATTTATAAATAGGCTTCGTTATAATACCATGGACCAATAGCATGACTTATCCATTATCACATTACCAGAAAAAACCATAATTCAATTCAAATGACACTTGTTCGTATAATATATTTTTTAAATTAATCAATTTAATTAAAAGGGAAAAAGATATATAACTACTTTGGAGAGAAATCTCAATCTTTAATTTGTATATACAAACAAAAATATTCTCAAATATTCTATGTAGATTCAATCACTACCATCCATTTAACATTAATTAATAATTAAATTAAAATTCTAAAAATCATATTCCAAAATAAACATATCTATCCACATAATTAACTGCGACAATTCTCTAGACTTATAAATACTATCATCCTACATAAAAAAAATTCAACATGTGGAAGTTTCAACCCTTCCTTAGCACTATAAATACCCTCTTGAATAAATGGAAAATTAAATAACATTCAAAGCTCTTTGTGGTATATAAGATAAATGTACCTCTCTCTCTATGTTCATTTTTAATTCAACATTTGTATTTAAAAATACATTAAAAATCATTCTTCCGACCGTATTTAACATTAAAAAAAATTGTACAAAGTCAAAGGCATAATTACCTCAGAAAATGTAACCTGTCCGTTGTCTTCGCAGGGTGTGTGAGCATCCCGTGAAAGTACACGGGTTTGGGTTACTTTTTATTACTTACACCTCGTGGACTGGACAGACATAATGAATATATTACTTTTGCTCACATATCAATAAAGTTGGCATTGGAATTTATTATTATTTTATTATTAATCAAAAATAGATTTAACATTTTGTTAAGAATGAGTTATTTAATATTAATCACACACCTTTTTTTGTTTTTAATGGAGGAGATAAAGGATTAAACCTTTTTGATCAGTTTTGGCTCTGGTTTCTAGTTAAAAAATTAATTTGAGTATGTTTTTCTCGATAAAATAATTTTAATATATTTTATTATTTTTATTTTATTAAAAAAATGAAATTTAATAAAAATGAGTGGTTTTTAGTGTGATTTTTTGGTAGATTTTTAGGTCTAATTTCTCTAATTCCACAAGATTTTATTGAAATCACAAGCTTGATCGGTAACCCCTGCACAATCGAAGTGCTCTAGGGTTTTTCAAGGTGTTTAATCCATATATACAATCAAAAAAATAGTTTAAATAACACAAATCAAGACTTCACGTCAAATTTTTCCGCCGGATTTTGTTATCGGAAAGTCCAAAAAATCGCATTAAAAACAATTCCATAAAAAAATAAGAAATACGTCTACTTTGAATTTTGAGATTACAATGTAAGTTAAAAAGAAAGATTTACTCACTATAGAGAAAATATACGCTCTACCTGTTAATATGCTTCTACATGGCACCCTCTCCCTTTTTGTTGTGACATTTTATTTATAAAAGAAAGGATTAGTACAATATAAATTGAGCACTTTGCTTATTTATAAAAGAAAGGATTAGTATAATATAAATTGAGTATTTTTTCTCCATTGTAAATTAATTTTTAAAATGTGTTCATAGTTATGGTTAGAGTTAGGGATTTTGCATATGGAAGTCTTCATTAAGGTTAAAATTTTGTATCCTCTAACAACTTAAAAATCCACATATGATTAGCTCCTATTATGTGAGGAATGAGAGTTGACATAACACCTATTTAGTGTTTTGGCCTTATCAATTTGAGAAGCATCTCTATTTTATTTTTGTTGTGATATTTCATTCCTTTGCATTGATTATTTATAAAACAAAAGATTAGTGTACAATATGAATGGAGCATTGCTCCTCCCTATCGATGCCTGGAATTTGTCCTAGTCGACAATAGGACAAAGTGTTTGATCAAGTTTCAAGATAGACCTATTTCCTTTTAAGATAGTGATCCTCACTAGTATGTGGGCCCAATTTCCAGTAAGGGTGATTGCTCTTAGATTAGAGACATAGTAAAAGTTTTCCTAAATTCTAAAAGTAATCTTATGTAATTACAAAAGTCAAATTAATTAATCTATCATAATATTATCCTATCCTAGGAGCAGAATTTGAATGAGGCATGAATTATGTATAGTGATTGCTTAAAAAGAGAAACAATTTATCAATTCCAAACAATCTTATGAAAGTAATTGTAAGCAATAAACCATTCATATTAACAATTAAATAAAAGACTATTAACTACAACATTCATACAATATTATTCACTAGATCAATTATAAAAATACCATAAACATATCTAAAGATTAACAACGGTGCCAGCAATAAATTTACTCATGAATAATTAGAATAAGTTGAAAGAGTAAATAGTTGTGACCTTTTCCCAAGATTGCCAAAAAATAAATACATGAATAATAATACCACATATACTTTTTCAATAATGGTTCTTGATTCTTCAAAGATGATGCCCATACAGTAGTGCACAAGGCCTTTCCTTAAAGAATGCAAACCTTTTACTCTTGTAAGGGCTTTGATTAAATAAATTTAAAAAATAACTAAAAACAAAATTTATTGTTGTTTTGCTAATAAAGGTAAATTACAAAATCATATCTAATAAAGGAAGGTCATTAAAGGCCTTGAGAGATCCCCTCTGGCTCTAGTGATCTTATTTGTTCCATGTCTTCCACATATTGTTTCTATTGCGAGTATGAACGATCCGTTTGAGCAAATGTGGAGGTTAATTATCCATGTTAATTTCGCACAGTCATAGAATTTGCCTTCTATGTTTACCAATTCACTTCGTAGTTTGGAAAATGCATTTTTAATAATATTTGTTCAACTTTGAGGATGAGCTAACAATTTGTTGACATATTCTAAATTAAATTTTCCTACCTCTTTTATTATGTCCTCTGCATCCTTTTTCTATTTTTGCACATCATCTATGCAAGAATCTCCTGTAACTATTTCCTCCATGATATCAACACTAGGAATATTGAAGCCAATGATGAGATCCATAACCCCATCAAGAAGCACATTACAATAATTTTGTGCATCATTTACCAAGTTATGCGAGTGATTTAGCTTTTTCTCCCAGTGGTTCAAAGCAATTCTTGAATTCAACTTCTAACTTTCTGAGATTCTTGGGAGATAATCATGTGCCAATTTATGCTTGGATTCTGATGATATTAACACATTAAACTAATTTTTCACCTATATGTGTTCAATTATTTTATCAACAATAGATTGAGATAATTTATTTAAAATGTTTTGTTGAACTTGAATGACACTCAAACTTTGATAATTTTACTTGAGCCAACTTTAGATTTTAATTAATATTTAAAGATTCCTCTTTGAAAAGGTTGTTGTCCAAGTATTCTCTTATAGTTGCTTGACCTATAACATCAAATGATTAATTTGTGCATCTTTTTCTACCATCAAATTCATAGAAGTTTTCTGTACTTTCTGAATTTCGATCTTCAACTCATTATCCAATTCTTTGAGACAATCATGGTGTTGTTTCAAAAGGACATAATTCATTTGTTGATATTCTAATTCAATATATCACTATTGATTCTCTAATTTGATCCCAAGATCATCAATCTTCTATTGTTGTTGTTTAATTGTTTTCTTCATATTGTTGTTTGACAATTTGTTCACGCTTGCAAAACCCCAAATTGAGTCAACAACTTCATCTACAAATTCTTCTTGTGTGAACTTTGAGGCATCCCAAATCATAACTTGCTGAGTAGGAAATTCTTCTTTCAATCAAACACTTTTCCTTTTACGCCTACCTCTTATTATGGCCTTCTTCTTTCTAGTAAATAAATAATTAATAAGAGGGATGTACTCCTCTTCAATTCATTCCAAGGAATTTTAAAAAATAACATTATGGGAAGTGATCTCCAGTTAAGAAGAAATAAGGGTCATAAAGATAACTCTTATGGTGGTAATACTTGTTTTTTGTTCCACTTGATTAGTTTGAATATCTTTTGAAACATGAATGTTGAAATCCTATATAGGATTTGGTTCATTCATAGCCTGAATATTATCTCCTTGAGGCTAATCAATTTGTGTCTTCTCTTATTGATCTTGCTAAACAAAGAAATTAAATACATGTGCCTCAACTTGTCTTTGAACAAATTTATTTCTGGTTGTGTTTTATTTTCATATAGAGTCCATTCTTTCTGTAGTAACTCATATTGAGATTGATTAGTTAGGGGGTCATATACTCGTATGCTACTTGTAAGTACATTCTTTAATTATTCTTCATCTCCATGAGACTTTGGTAACTATTCTTTCCCAATAAGCACAATATGTTTCTCCTTTTCCTACATCTTCATTTTCTTGAATGGTGTGTTTCTTGGTAATGAGGGACCTAAGCCTCGACTTCCTACTTGTTCTTGTTATGTTTTTCCATCTTCCATAAAATTTGCCCCTAGGGACATCTTTCTCCTTCATTGAAAACCATAAAAATCTATCTTGAGGTTTTCATAAATTTCTTGAATTCTCTTAAGGGATTCTTCATAGGTTCTAGCTCATTTGATGGCTTTATCAAAGGGAATATATTCATATTTATAGTTTTAAAAACTGTAGAAATAAGTCGAAATTTGCATTTTTTAAAGAAATCACAATGAAGTCAATAGACATAAATTTCTTCTACTAAATTCTATGGAAGGAAACCTGGCAATAGAAACACATGAAATCATTCAATCATAATGCACAAACCTTTTATTGCGAAACCCAACTGGGAAAAACCCCTCCTCTGTTTGTATTATATAATATGAGAATAATGATCTATTATAATGACAACTTCAATGCTTGAATCTCAATTTGCACTGCAATTTTGATCTCTTCCTAACTTTGCTTTGGTCAACACTTAGCCAAAATTGGCCTCTTGCTTCCTTGTATTTCCTTGTGCAATTCCTACTCCTAAAGACTAGGAAAAGCTCCTATTTCCTTGAACAAATCCAAGAGAATAATTTCACTTGGATGCACAGACTCTGCACACTTGAAATAGTATACAATAGAATTATAATTGTGCCTTTTCCCTCCACTTCACTAGGCCATTCGAATTACATGCATGACTAGGACTATTTTAGTAATTTGACTTGTTGACTGAGAGTTCAATGAGTTAACAACAATTAGAACTACTCAACTAAACTCATCCTAACTATATTCTAGACTAGAACTTAGATAACTAACTTTCACTAAAGATAATATCTCTAGATAACTATCAAGACCATACTTGCATTGGACCATAATCTATCAGGACCATACTTGCATTGGAAACATATTTTGGGTGGAGGATCCACCAAATGGATGTTAAGATTTCCTTCCTCAATGGAGTAGTTGAGGAAGAGATCTATATTGAGAAGCTTTATGGGTTCGAGACCTTTAGCGGGGAGATATGTGTGTAGGCTCAAGAGAGCCCTCTATGGTCTCAAGTAGGAACCTTGTGCTTGGTACACTTGCATAGATTCTTATCTCAGTGGATTGGGCTTCACTAAGAGTGAAGCAGATGCCAATATCTACTACATTATGGTAGATGGAAATCTACTCATCTTAGTTCTCTATGTGGATGATTTGATACTAACAAGAGATGACAGGTTGATCCAGTCTTGCAAGAAGGACCTTGAAAGAGAGTTCAAGATGAAGGATATGGGTTTGATGCACCACTTCCTTGGATTGGAGGTGTGTCAGGGAGATGGAAGGATATTTGTTGGATAGGGGAAGTACACCTTTGAAATCCTTCTAAGGTTCCATATGCTAGATTAAAAACCCATGGATACTCCTGTAGGTACTAACTAGAGGAAAGAGGTTTCTTCTATAGGGGAGGCAGTAGATGGAACTATATATAGACAAATTGGTGGGGTCCTTGATGTACCTAATGAACACAAGGCCCGATATTTTTTTTGCAATGAATCAACTTAGTCAGTTCATGGTGGAGCCTACCAAGCTTCACTAGAAAGTAGAAAAACATGTTCTAAGATACCTCATAGGCACATCAAAAGTTGGTCTATGGTACAAGAATATTGATGAGTGAATCTCCAAGGCTTCACAAATGCAGATTGGGTAGGGAGTCCCTCAGATATGAAGAGAACATCAGGAGAAGTCTTCAGTGTTAGGTCAAAAGCATTTTCTTGGTATAATAAGAAACATAGATCTGTAGCACTCAACTTAGTAGAGGCCGAGCATATGGTTTCTAGTGAAGCAACACGAGAGGCTATTTGGATGAGGAAGATCTTGGTTGGTCTCTTCAGTTAGGGGATGGAGCCTACATTGATCCAATGTGACAATCAGAGTTATATAAAACTCTATGAAAATCTAGTGTTTCATGATAGGTCCAAGCATACAGACATTAGGTACCATCACCTTAGAGATTGTGTGCAGAGGATGATTGTTATGTTAGAATACATTCCTATAGAGGAGAAAGATGTAAACCTTTTGACAAATGCTTTGTCAAGAGGCAAGTTCAAGTTCCACAAGAATAGGATTAGGGTTTTTTAGAATCCTTTTCTTGCTAAGAGGGATTGTTAAATTGTAGCAAGAAAATCCTTCATTTGACTTGTGCCTTAGTTAAATGAGGAAATTAAAATTTCCACTTCAGCAAGATGAGCTGGTAGGTATTTAGTAGGAGTGACATGGCCAAATCACTCAGTTAAGTTACAATTATCATTGTTGTGTATTATAAGATCTAGAGGAGGCCATGGACATAGGATGTGGATTCTGTAGAACTACTTAATCACATAGAGGAAAGTGGGTTGAAGAAGATATGGTAATGGAATCTATAGATACAATACAGGTAAGAACACAAAGCAGCCTCAACTAAAGGAGGAAGGTCTTGATGAATTCACAAATACTGCAACATAGAGGTGAGAAAGTCAATTTTTTTCCATGAGGCCTTTCAGGTCAAACTTATTATTTGAAAATGCACAGGAATGGTGATTAAATGTAATTCCATGATCATGGGACATGATTGAAAATTAAGATGGCCATGTGGGATAGAGACGTTGGATACTTTTCTATTTGAAAATTTGGCTCGATGTATATAAAATTATTTTTTTCAACTCCAAATTAACATGATATCAATATGTCAAATATATGACTAAAATGAAGTTTTGTGTTGGATAGCATATTCATTGAAATGATATAATTGGTGTACTAAAGCTTATTGACTATGTTGTGTATTATAGGAGCTAGATGAGGCCATGGCAACAAATCATGCCATTACTTTAAGAAAAATGTTGTTTGTGGATGTTTTATATGTCATGCAAAGAAAAAATTCAAATGTGTGATTATACAAAGACATTACATAGATGATGAGTTGTATGACTCCTACAATCAATTTGAATCCAATAAGAATTGTGGTAATGGATTTTTCAATTTGATATAAATAATATGTATTCTTCTTTTAAGCACTATGTTATATTATTTAAATTATTGTTTTTCTTAATGATTACTTGTAATATAAATTTCTTGGTTTAAAGCTTCCTAGAGAACCGAATTCTAGCATAGAGGGTGATGATCATTTATCTGATGATACATCTAACAAAAATATGTGCACATATACCAAGTCGAAAGATGAGGAATTGATGAAAACAAGTAACAAAACAAGAACACGTTTAAAGATGCATAATTTGCTTAAAGAGAAGGGGAAGGTGGACTACATACCCTATGAGAATGAATGTGATGAAAATGATGACTTCCCCTTGAGTTTGAGATCAATTTAAAAGGAAACATTTGATCATCGACTATATTATGCTTGACCTACTGATCAACAACTACCTAGAGTGTATGAGGTGTTTCAATTTTGGGGATCCAACTACATGATACGACCCTCCAATATTCATGAAGTGAATCTAGGCCTCTTTATTATCCAAAATGTCCATGTGGGTTCTAAACGTAGAAACAATTCACAACAAACCACTAGGAGATTAATGTCATATTATGGTTTGTCATATTACAATGGTGAATGGAGAAGTCTAGAAGAATATAAGCATAGCATATATACAAATCTTCTCCAATTGGAAAGTGGAAAGGAAATGAATAGATGTCATCTTATTCATATATATGGACATCCACACACAAAAAAATATTGTAGGATTTATAAATAGTAGTAAGGGAAGGGAGCCTATTGTAAGATTGAATTGACAATTTGTTGAGGTTTTCAATGACAAAGATGGAGATATGGAAATAGAGGTTGATAGATTGATAATGGTTGAGGATATTATGGACCTTACCATTGAGCATGAGTTATTGATTAATTACCCCTTCATAAAATGAACTCATGCATGAAAGAAAAGGGAAGAAAAAGGTCTGACTAAGGATGTTCTTAAGGGAAAAAAAAACCAAAGAATAATCATTGAGTGTGGACTAACGTTTTATAAATTATGTTGTCAAAATTGTGTTTTATTTTAAATTATTGCATAAAAAAGGTAGTATATAAAATAATTTTCCATTCTTCAATTGATTTATATATGTGTGTGTGTGTGCATTTTATATTTTTATTTGTTAAGACATATTTGATTATATTTCTTTGAAATTGATACATTTATGATTTATCCAATTGTTGCCTAACATTAAATAGTGTTTGTTATTGTTGATAGCTAGAAGATATTGATGATACATCTACTAATACCCAATATTAAGCTGGGTTATTAAGATTTGAATGGGATGATCCAAACCATCCTTTAAACCATACTAGGGTGAAAAGAGAAATATTGAAGAGAACACTACCAGCTGAGAAATTTGAAGAGATGATGAGATTAGAATACATTGATGACATGCCACCTAGCCTTAATGATGATGATGATAGTGAAAATGCAATGCATGAAGAAGGATTGAATGAAACTCTTACATGTTTATTTGGGATGGAAACAATTATGAAAATAATGATCATATGGTTGACAATAACGACGATAACATAATTACCACCAACGTAATCTTGATGATAACAACTTGAAAGACTCAATCAAGCACACAACTAATACACTCGTGTTCAGATCAGGTGCAAGTAGAACCTCGAAAATTGCATTCATATTAATATTATTATAAATCAATTCACTATTTTCTTGGTAAAACAAAGGATTCACTACCCTATTGAAGTGAGTTGAAATCTATTTCTTACCTTGCATTCTCAATTGGTCTACGTAATTCATAAACATTCATCAACTTCGTTTATATTTATTTAAGGGGATTTTAAAACAATATATTGTATATAAACAATCCTAGTATATATTGACATATCAAGTATTTTCATAATAATTCAAACATTTAATTGATTTAATCTCGGGCAATCTTATAGGGCACTAAAAACTAAAATATTCCATTAAGAGAATTTGTTGCCATCAACTTGCAGAGAAGCGCATTAATTGTTGGTTGAGTTGGGGATTGAATATAAGAAAATTCTTTCATGTCAAAATTATTTCATTTTCTACAAATATGAATATCAAGACAAGTTAGAATTCCCTATATGCAAAGAGAAGAGATATCATATAGATGTACAAGGTCCTATAGTTCCAAAGAAGGTTTTACGTCACATGACAATTATACCTAGACTTCAAGAAATGTTTCGTTATAAGTAACTTGCACAATTGATGGATTGGAATGAAAAGAATAAGAGTAAATATGGATTCATGTGAATTTCAACTAACTCCAAAGCAATGAAATGCAGAGGAAAAATTGCCAAGAAAATTCAAAGATGAACCTTGTAGTATTAGGTTTGGTCTGACAATTGATGGAGTGTGCCCATTCTCTTTCATAAGTTCAAATTATAGTGTTTGGTAAGTCAGATTGATAGTGTACAATATTCCCCCATAGATGAGTGTTAGAAAGGATCACCTTATGCTGAGTCTCATTGTTCCAGGAAAACACGAAGTAAAATAAATGGACATTTATATTGTGCCTTTTATTGATGAGATGAAACTGCTATGGAAAGGCATAAGAATGTTTGACATATAATGTCCTCCATAAAATAGGTCCTTCATGTTGTATGGTATGCTATGTTGGAGTATTCATGATTTCCCATGACTTGGTGTTTGTTATGGTAAGATAAAATATTTACATATTTAGACTCGTAATTTATTTTCATCCTAACTTTCATACTTACAATTATACTATTATTTTGATGTTATTAACATTACTTATTTAATTGTAGGGCTTCAAACAAATGGGATATCTTGATGTCTGAGATGTGCAAAACAATTTCAAGGGCATTATTCTAAAGATCTACATAAATTTATTTATGAAAACAACATGGTTATTCTACCACTAGATCATATGTTTAGAAATCGCCATAAGAATCAACTTGATGGAAAAGTCGAAAATAAAGGCCCTCACATGATAATGGTTCCAGGTGATTGGCTTAAGAATTATGAAGATGCCGAATCAAATACTTGGGAGGATTTTTTTTATCGAGGTGATTCTCTTGAAGAACGATAACGAGTTGTAGTTAATATGTCAAAGGGAATGAAAAGGAAATCTATATTTTATGAGCTCCCTTACTGGAAGGATTTATTAATAGCTCACCTATTAGATTCTATGCACATCTTCAAAAATGTCCTAGATTATATATCTCAACATATATTAGAAAAAGAGAAGGACACCTTGTCTTCAAGGAAAGATATTGCTCTTTTGCGTACCAACTTTGATAGAATAAATTTGTGGCCAAATAGGGAAAATGAAGAATATGCAGATGCTCCATGGATTTTGAAAAAAAAAAGAGCTAGACCAACTAAAAAAAGTCATCCATTCTATTAGGACACCTGCTGGATATGGGTAATCAATGGAAAGAGATTTTATAGTTGTTGGACATGTGACAAAATTTAAAACACATGATTTTCATAATTACATAATTTCATAATTTCATGATATTATGTTATGTGAGAAAAATTACTAATGACCTTTGAGAAATAAATTGTTTGATAGCATTCATGCCATTGGAAATTATGGGGGATTCATGTCTTACCATTGACTTAAGGAATGCCATTAGTTGATTGTTAGCATTTGGAAGGTATGTGATATGAAATGTTAATGTGTGAGAGACATATAGATATTGTATTTTTTTTAATTTTTGACTAAAGTTTCATACTAATTTTCTATTCTTATATTAGGTGGGTGACCTCCAAGGAGATCCAAGAATGTGAAGTGCCAAAATGGAAGAAGGAAATTGTATGTGTATTTGAGAAGGATCTCCCTACAAGTCTCATGGACCTACAAGTCCATTTAATTATACACCTAGTAGATGACATTGAATTAGTGGGTGTCATATCGATGAGGTGGATTCTTTTCTTTGAGAGGTATATGAAAACTATAAAAGACATGTCTGACAAAAGACACATCTAGAGGGTTTCATGGTTGAAGGGTATGTATTGAATGAAGAATTTTTCTTCCTATGTGAATTTTTTGGTAAGGTTTTTGAAGATGGGCCACACTTCTAGGATGAAGAACAAGCATTAGATATTATTGATGGAGAAGAATGTAATTCCCTCCTCCCATATTTACCCAATTTAACTAGTCTGTTGGGGTAAACATGTGACGAGAGGATACTATGATGTTATTAAACTCTCCATGTATAGTTAAGGAAGTGGAACCCACAAAACAAAACCATTTTGACCTTCCACACATGCTACAGAACCTTCAGGAGCCAACCAACCTTTCCGGGTGACCAAACCCTAATACAACTTGACATTTCACTAATATGGACCCTCAAATACTCCCATGACAAGTCGTGCATGCCACTGAGGCCTTCCAGTCATTCCCATAGTAAGGCATGCCAATAACTGTAGACTTTTTCAACTAGTTCTGAGCCAACGAACCCATATTCTGTGCCACTTTTTCAGGGCCAAGACTTAGGCCACTGCCCAGAACTTCATGAAACTTTCATAAATGATAAATAACAATGGAATAAGGTTACTAATTGAATCACTGGAATAAGAACTTGATCTAACCCATGCTAGACATGACAGGAATTTCGTCAAACATGTCACAAATATGTAATCTTCAGGTCATGATAACAAATATGAGCATAGGGCTCTCATACTTATCTAATATTCATAAATAAGCATTATTTCAATATCAAAATAGCTTCATTATCATCTATTAGGTCATATGTTCATTCGACATTCATTTGCAAATCGAAACATGATGAGGGCCATACATCAAGTCTGTCATAAAGCATACTCATAACCAAGATGTAACCAGCAGAAATAATAAAATATATAACAACCTCAAGAATCACATATGAACTAGTAAATTTACACATGAAATACCAAGGAGAAGAAGTTATTATTTATGAATGAAAAATCCAACCGGATTTGGGACTTCCACGAACCACACAGCCCTAGATTGGATGAACCAAGTATTTCTTTTAGTCAATTATCCCCACGTCATATTCCAAGCATGAATGTGGTACTCAAAACAAAACCAAACCAGGTTTCCTCAGGCTTTACCGCGATCTCCACTAGATCACTAAGCCCTAAACATGGATGGATTCCACTGAATTTCTTCACCTACACTGTGAGGAATTTTCCTGTATCCTAGTCTCTATGATTTCTCGTATATCCTACCATAAAATGGTCAAGGATTCCTAGGACCAATCAAGACTCTACCCTCCAAGATTTACTGTATATCCTGCCATTCACTGGTCAAGGATTCCTAGGCCTGACCGAGGTCACACACCTTTAGGATTTAGCATATATCCTGCCATTCACTGGTCGAGGATTCCTAGGCCTACTGAGGAAAATAAAATATGGGTTTACGCAATCCTACCTTCTCTAGTCTAGGGAATCCTAGGCCTTATGTTCTTTCTTTTAGAGACCACCTCACTCTGTTTCAAAACAATTCGGAAATTTAAATCAACCAAATACAAGAGAACCCATCACACCATAGTTATCCGAAAATATCAAGCCAAGGCTAAAGAACACATTCACACCTGGAAAAACCCATGCCAATGACAGTAAGAGAACCAAATACACACATGCATGTACCATGAATGCCAAATCTAGAAAGGAAATCACACATGCAAATCAATACATGCAAATAATCCCATTGTAGAAGTTTGATGTTGCTCTTACTTGCTTGATCTTAGCTTCCCTTTGCCTTCTTGGTCCTTCCTTTTCTTTCTTTGATCCAATTATAGAGTGCTTCGAGGATTCTCTAAATGTATAAGAGTGAGAGAGAGAGAGAGTAGAGAGAGAGAGCTCCAAAACTGAATTAACAAAAGGTACCAATTGATCCATAAAATCATTTTTATTAATGATGTCTCTAATTTCTTCATTTTTCCATTATTTTTCCTTCATTTTCCTCCTCGCATGCAACCTATGACCTTTCACCTTCCTTTTCTCCTAATTTCCATTATTTTCATAAATAAAATGCCAATTAATGTCTCATGCCTTTCCAAATTATTTTCCATTTCCTTTGCAAATTTCCCTTATCCATAATAAACCAAATGAAACCTACAACCAACAATACTATTGAGAAGCAAAACATACTTCCCATGGAGATTTATAACTTAGCTCGATGTAGTATTTACAATGATCAACCTGCTAAGAAACAAACAAACATGACACATAACAATCATAACAACATGAAACCCATACTGCTTATTAGATATTTATAGCACAAATCATCGCAGTACTTACATCCATATACATATGTACATATACCAAAACATCACACCAAAAAATATACATAAAGAAGTAGCTCAACCATTGAATAGAGAAGGATACATAGCCCACATGTGATCCTCCATCTCCCATGTAGCTTCATCGGGCCCAATGTGCTTCCAATGCACTTTAACCTTCTCGATTGCCAAGTTCTAAAGCACGAGAATCTTTCTCTACAATATAGACTAAGGATTTGGCTAGAATTCTCCATCTTGCTCCACCTTCAATACAAACTAGTCAATCACACGATCAACATCTTTAACATACTTGTTAAGCAATGACACATGGAAAACATCATGGAATCTCACTATCGAAGGCAATGAAATTTGATAGGCCACTGATCCAATCCTTTCAAGAATCTTGAAAGGTCCACAAAACCGAGGTGCCATCTTGGCACACGATCTAATCCTCAAGGAGATCTTCTTGGGCTTGATGCACAAATACACATGTTCCCCAACCTGAAACTCCTTAAATAACATGTTCCTAAATCTAACCAAACCATCTACTGTAAGACGATAGTCCACATACTATCCACCTATTCCCTGTTGTAACTTGTGCATAAGCTCCATGTACCTGTCATCCTATTGTCCCACCTGTAAGATTTGATTTTGTAAGTTTGTCTCATAATAACTCATATCTACTATGTGATTTGCATGTACTCTCTTGCTAAGAGCATCTGCAACCATGTTCTTCTTACCCTTGATGTACCTGATCTCAAATTCAAACTCACTAATAGTGGCCAACTGTAACAACCCTGGTTAAAAATTCATGTGAAAAAATATAAGACCAAGGTCATGGGACATGTATTCCAGGTTGAATGGTGGGGAAAACATCCTAGTGGGTGTTCATCTCGGTTTATTATGGATAAGTAAATTGGAAAATATAATGGAAAAGGATTTAGAAAGGCATGATGTATTAATTGGAGAATTATTTATGAAAATAAAGGAAATTAGGAGAAAAGGAAGGTGAAAGGTCACAGGTTGCATGTGAGGAGGAAATTGAAGGAAAATAATGGAAAATGAAGAAAATAGAGGCCTCAATAATAAAAATACATTAGAGCATCAATTGGTACCTTTTTGTCAGTTCAGTTTTGGAATCAATCTCAAAGAGGAGAAGATCACAAAGAGGCGAAGGAAAGAAAGAAAGCAAAGGAAGGACAAGGAAAGAAAAGGAAGGAAAAGGAAAGTAAAGGAAGGCAAGGATCACACAAGGAAAATTTGGATCAAGCAACTTCAATAGTAATACTTTAAAGTAACATGTTTCATGTATGATTTTCTAGCTGGTTTTGACATGCATGGTATGTGCATGTTTGTATCTAGTTATTTTACTTTCATTGGTACGGATTCTGCCAGGTTTCGACAGTGGATTTTAGCCTTTCCTTGTGAATTTCAGATAGCCATGGTGTGATGGGACTTTTCTCGGTTTAAGATTTGGATTTCCATAAGATTTTGGATCCGAGTGTGGTGGTCTCAGGAAAAATCCCGAAGGCCTAATAATCCTTTGACTGGTAATGGCGGGATACATAGTAAAGCTTGAATGTGGAGATGGGAAAATTACTCTAGGTATTGGAGAATAATTCTGAGGCATCCAACCTCGGTTTTGTTTTGTGATCTTGGCACCAGTTTAGGTGAGATCACGGTATGGTGAGGGTGGATGTGGTTTAACCTATGGATTCCCTTGGTTGTTTATGGATTGGTTTATCCCATTATATCCCACATTCATTCTTGGAATATGGCATGAGGTTGATTGGATGAAAGAAATATTTTGCATAGCCAATCTATGGTCGGGTGATACATGGAAGTCCCGAACCTAGTTGGATTTTTCCTATGTTTAATAAGAGCTAATTTTCTCTTTTGATGATTAAATGTATTTGTTATTATGTTTATTTAACGATTGTTATCTCATTGTTATTTATCTGGTTATATGTTGGTTATAAGAATGGTTATTTGACAGTTCTTAGTCATGGATATTTCCATGTTTTTACTTGTAATTGAATGAATAATGAATGCAGAACCTAATTGATATTATGACATCTAATGTGAGAAGGAAGTACTCCTTCTTGTTAAACCTCATAAAAATTTTCATCTCCTTATGCTCAGAATTGCATTCATGACCTATAGGTTGCATGTTTACCAATTTTTTGACGGAATGTCAGTTTTAGTTGGGGAAGGTCCAATCAAGTCCTTGATCAAGTTTGTTATCAAAAGCATTGTCTTCATCTTCTTTATGAGTTCTAGAATTTTCATGGAGCTATGGGCAGTGACTACATCCTAGCCCTGGAAAATAGCCTTAAATCTTGTAGTCACTGGAATAACACTAGCAAAAAAAGGCTACAGTTGCACATAGGTAGGCTCATGGGAGCGACTGGAGACTCTCAATCGCTTGTAGGGCTTGGAAAGGGAGAAATTGGGGCTCTAGGTCAGTGAAAAGAGAGTCATTTCAGGGATACCTAGAGGGGTTGGGTTTCTCTTGGAGGTCATGTAGCATCCAAAGGAAGTTAGTAAGTTCTCAAGTTGTTGATTCCATTTCCTTAATGTCATATAGGAGGATGAGTCTTATAATAATGACACTTAGCTCATGTTTACCCTGACTAAACTAAATAAGGTGGGTAAATGTGGGAGGAGGCATTACAGGGTGGTATTAGAGCTGGTTTCGCTCTCTTTGGGTAATATATGATACCACAGGGTGGTATCAGAGCACGGTTCAACACTTGGACTGGATGAGATGGATGCATGTTCTGATGCATGTATTGTTATGGTTAAGGTTATTGGATGTACTATATGTCATTACAATTCTATTGGTATGTTATGAGGCTGGCATTTTCTCCAAGATACAGTAGGAGATGCAGATCATCAGAGCAAGGTCGCCGCATTAGATCTCAGGATAAGAGTAGATCACCATACAAGTTTGTATGTTGGACATGTAGGTATGTTCATCAATGGTTGTTATATACATTATGGTTATATACATGTATGCCATTCTATTGTTGTTGTGCTAACATGCATGATAGATGTTAGTTTATCAGTGAGGTCATATGCACATGCGTCTGAGAGTCATGAAAGGTAGCAACTTGTTGTTATATGCATTGCAGTCATGTGCATGGAAGTCATGTTATTGTTATTCTGGTCATATGCATGAGGATTATTGTCGTGAAGGTGCTTCTATGACCGTTAGTTCTTGATATTATCATGTGTCATGCTTATCTGGACTGACTTGTGCAGATGTGATAGCCTCCTCTGAGATGCATTGAGGTATGAGTTTAGTTATGTCATCTATTTTGTGTTTGAATGTTTGATTATGTCATCTATTTGTTGTTTGAGGGTTTGGTGCCTATTATGCCATCTATCTGTTGTTTGAATGTTTGATTAGTTGCATAATATGGGTTTTTATTTATAAGATTGCATGAATAAATGATATTGTTTTAAGATGATCGTGCTAACACTTATGTGCCAAGATAGTTGATATGTACTTGAGTGTAAGTGGGTACTAGTTGTAGTATTATGACTAATGACTATGAGTTGATTATGACATGGTTGTTAGTATTGGTAAAGATTGATTTCAATTAATAGACATGATGTATTGATCTTTGGAACACGTGACTAACATGTGTGAGACGTTGCAGGGTAACATATTTGGTATTAGCGCGACAAGGTAATAGTTATTTTGTTTATGTAACTAATAGTTGGGTGATGTGATAATACATAGTAAGACTCAACTGTAGCAAGGTAAAAGTTAAAAGAGAGGAATTGGGTGAGAATTCCTTTGGCTATGTTTGGAAAACACAATTCCAAATGAATCAATGCTTGCATGAATACAAGAAGTCTTCTTAACCCTAATATTGTCTAACATTATGAGGATATGTGTTATATTAATAAATATGTATTTGACAGGTATAATGATTGATTCTAGTTACGGTTGGATTCTTCAAGGATTTGGAGTCCCTTGAGAGATGGTATGGATGTGTTCAGTTACCAGGTAGTGTGCTTGGCACAGTAAGATAAGGTATTTGATATATTGTTATATTTATTTATACACTGATAGTTATGTGTTTATGGCAGTATGTTGTAGGGGATTGTATGGAAAAAGAGGTTTCCATGGAGTCTTGAAGAAGGATCGGGTAGAGATTTCCCTTGGAAGCATTAGGACCCCATGGGGATTGAGTCATGGTGTTTTTTGGGAGTTTTGTGCCTTTGGTATTTTGTGATTTGTCTCAGCTTGATTTATGGGTTTTGATTGCATCTGGTGCAAGGACTTGCCAGTTTGTTTGTGATTTCATATTGCTGTTGTTTTTTCATGTTTTTCTTCTTGTTTGTTCATTTTTCTTTCCTTTTTGTTTTAAGGGTCTTGGGAATTGGTTTGGAAAGAGGAAAGTTAATGGAGCTCGGGGAGAGATATGTGGAAGTCCAACAGGTAATGTAAGACTCAGATGAATTTTGGTGCATGAGTAAAGGGCGGCTCAAGGTAAGAATATGACATCTAGTTGGATTGGTTGGGTTCATTGGGATAAATGGATGGTGGCAAGAAAATCATGAGAAAGGTAATGGAAAGGAAAAGTAAATGGATTTGAGGCATCAGATGCCTTGGCTAAGTTGGGAACTATTGTTCTCAATAATCTGCATGTTGTGCATGAATAAAGGGGGTTCTCTTAACCTTGACCTTATGATATCTATTAGTTATGTTGTGATCATGATTATGTTGATGGCTGTATATGTATACATGTGTGTATGTATGCCATTTTTTGATAGGGTCATCAGGGATCATGATTATTTTATGCTAATGTTTATATGTATATATGTATGTACGTATGTTGTTGTCTGATCGGGTCATCCGGGATCCTTCTTGTGGAGGAATGATTGCTTATGCAGGTGATTGACATGAAGAGGTTCCTAGTTTTAAGAAGAATTAAGTGGGAAGAATATCCCTAACAAATCCATGAGGTCAGTATCATGTAGATATGAATTGATATAATGTGATTGTATTATGTTTATGTTATGGAAGGTAATGCTGAGGGATACACCAATGGAATGAAAGCACGGTGATTTGCGGCATGCTGGGGCAAGCATGGATGGTGGAGAGACACTAGAAGCAAGGCTTCCTAATAGATATAGTGTAGTCTCTAGATATGCAATACTACTATTGTGTATATGTTGTACACATTGTACATGTTGTTTATGCAGTGTTGTGTACAAATGGTGTTGTGCGTATGTTGGATATGTGATGTTGTGTACATATGGTGCTTTGTGCATGTTGCATATGCGATGCTATGTATATGTGGTGTTATGTGCATGATTGTACATATGGTGATGTGTGCATGTGGTGTTGTGTACATGTTGTACATGGGGCGTTGTGTGAAGGTGGTGTTGTGTACATGTTGTGCATGTGGTGTTGTGTACATGTGGCACTGTGTACACATCATGCATGTGGTGTTGTGTACATGTGGCATTGTTTACACGTCATGCATGTGGTGTTGTGTACATGTGGCACTGTGTACACGTCATGCATGTGGTGTTGTGTACATTAGGTGCCATGTACATGTTGTGCAGGTGGTGATGTGTACATATGGAATTGTGTACACATCGTACATGAGGTGTTGTGTATATTTGGTATGGTGTTACGAGTATTGTGTAGTCATTGTATCGTGACAGGCATATTCGTGGTAATATTGTACAATGTGTATGTATATGTGTTGTGTTGTACACCAGGTGTAGGTGTATGTGTAGCATTTTACACCAAGTGTAGGTGTATCTGTTGTGTTGTACATCGGGTGTAGGTGTATGTGTTGTGTTGTACATCGGGTGTAGGTGTATGTGTTGTGTTGTACACCAGGTGTAGGTGTATGTGTAGCATTTTACACCAGGTGTAGGTGTATGTGTTGTGTTGTGCATCGGGTGTAGGTGTATGTGTTGTGTTTTACACCGGGTGTAGGTGCATGTGTGGTGTTTTACATCAGGTGTAGGTGTATGTGTTATGGCGTACACTGGGTATAATTGTATGTATCGTGTTGTACACCAGGTGTTGGTGTATATGTTTTGTTGTAAATTGTATATGTGTATGTGTTGTACAGTTTGATGGGACAGACAGGTATGAGAGTATCTAGTCCCTTGTTTATATTGAGGGTTGAGGTGGTTTAGTCATGGGATACCCTTGTTTCTATTGAGGGTTGAGACAGTTTAGTCTCGAGATACCCTTGTTTTTTCTATTGAGGGAGGAGGAGGTTCAGTCTCTAGATTCCCTTGTTGCTTAAATAGAAGGCACTCGGTGCTTGCTAGGTTAAGTAACCGATTTAGTGTGTGTACAGAAAGGATAAAAACCAAAGGCAAAAGAAAAATAATTGTTAGAAAGATAAGTATCAATATTTTATTTCAATTTTAACTATGTATATGATATATGGCCCTGATTTATGATGGTTGCATGTGATCTATGATTTTGATTTATGATGGTTGAGTTTGACCTAACTGGATGCGATATGTTTATACATGATGATTTGATAAAAAGTTAGTTTGGCTTGTTGTGACAGGAATTAAACAAATTTTCAAGTGTACCTTATTGATGAGCTACCAATGAGGTATGATTTGAATTTATTTCAATTCCTTTTATTCTAATAGAAATTATGTGCTTGGTACAAGAAGTATGGAAATCCCGGTTTGGGGTGGTTGAAACTGACTGCAAGAAATTAGCAGCAACAACAATAAAAGGAATGGGAAAAATCAACATTATGTTCTTAAAGCATTCATGAGCAAGCCCATTGTGGGACAATGGTAACCAATAGTGACCATTGATTTCCATGATCATGCTATGACCTACATGATGGTTTTGATGCAGGGATATGCCTTAGTTTTTGGACCTTCCCATGCGAGGAAACCTTTCCAAGGGATGGATTGCCCGGGATAGGGGATGTTGGGGAACTTGTAAGGTGAGTGACTACATGGAAGGGGGTGACCGAATTGCCCGAGAGACTATGTAGTAGAGAAGGGAAGGTTGGGGGATAAATTGTTTTGGTCATTAACATTGCTAGATGGAATCAGATGCACATTAGGAGTAAGCCCCTGCAACAATGATCTGGTAACTATTCACTGAGGGAACAAGTAGTGCAAGGATCATGGTGTTTGACATTGGATACAAGTTAACTTTGGGAGTGGATTCTAGACTTCCTGGGAAGGAGGTGAATCCTGGTATTTCCTTGAGGGTGGAGGTGTGAGCCTCTAGATTCCCCTTTTGAAGATCCATGCATCATATCATTTTATTTGTTGGTTAAAGAAAATGTGCGTATGTGTATATGTGCATATTATTGTAAATATTGTATCGAGATGGATTTATAAGGCTCCATACATAGTATGATTATTTATTGGTTGAAGTAAATGTGGATAAGTATATATGTGTTTTCTATTGTAAATATCGTAATGAGCTTTGTTATCAAGCTTCAATAAGTGATATGGTTGTAATGTTTGTCATGATGGTTTTTTATTTTGAGTAGGTTTTTCATTGTAAATACTACAATGAGCTAAGTTAGAAAGCTCCATGGGCAATATGTTTTTCTTTTTAGCGGCCTTGTTGGTTTTAGGTGCCATTGAACATCGAGGATGGTGTTCCCCCAAGGGGGAGGGTTCTGTAACAACCCATGTTAAAAATTGATGTAAAAAAATATAATACCAAGTTAATGGGACACATATTCCAAGTTGAAAGGTGGGAAAAGCATCCTAGTGTGTGTTCATTTTAGTTTATTATGGCTAAGGTGTTGATCAGTGGTTGTCATTGATGTCAACCCAAGCAGCACTAGGGGCTACCCAGATCTTGCATGGGAATTTTGACTTGACAAATTACTCTATTTTGGGTCAAGGATATTCTAGATGTATTCTACTCATCGAGATGTTTCCGTCGATAAATGGCACACCACGTAATTCTTCATGGTTTGAGAGATATTTGCATTTGAAGTTAGTAACCCCAGTTAGTGTGCTAAAACCCTATGGGGTTGTGGCATGGCACTCATAATTGGTTGTGGTCATTGAATAGTCAATAATTAATAATGTTTTTTTTTTCTCCTAAAACCCCTCCAATTTTCACTTGTTGAGGACCCTCTCAACTCAAGACATTCATATAAAGTGACCGTCATATCATCCTCTAGTAGGGATTTTGTGGCTTTAAACATGTCATCGTGGAATTTTCACTATACCTTTTTTATGCGAAGCTTCAGAAGCTGAAATTAAAACAAATTTGAACCAAAATCTTGATGAACCTCGTGACTAAATTTACGATCTTGGTTTGCTATATTTTCGGAGATATGATATGAGGAAGTTAGGGTTTTTTGTAGGCTCCCGAATTCCATGTCAAACATGTGACATTGGGAAAATTATCATAACTGTCTCTCTGAGAATTGGTTTCAAATTTCATAAATAGTAGAAGAAATAGTACGGACTTTAGTTTGTTGGGTATCGTTTTCAGGGGTGAAGTTTGCAACAGTGACACGTGGCACTTCATACAAGTTCGCTCTACTAAACTAGTCTATAATCAAGTCATCATGGGAGATTGGGCATAACTCTTTCTTGAAGAATCCAATATTGATCAGATCTGTGGGGTTGGAAAGAGGACTCAAAGGGATATCACAGGATGAAATTTCAGACCCTGGAGATCCGAAATTACATGGATACAACATATTCAATATCGAGATCCTAGAAGGAAAGAGAAAGCATGCATTCAAGGATCACTGCAGTAAGGACCACACATCAATAGTCAAGGGTAAGTCTCCTACAACAAGGTATGTATGATTAGTGTTTACATTTGAATTTTTAGTATCATCTTCGACATATGTTTTTTCAAGACAATGTAAGTATATACAGGGTCTCTGTTATATCTCTAAGTCTCTATATGTCACAGTTAGTTTTGATACCACATTTGATGCTATATATTCTGGATGCTACACCAAGTCTGCTAAATCTATATGATGTTGTAAGTTCATGTTACTTGTCTTGTCATAGTTGATAGAATGGTCTCTGTTGTTGTATTTAGAACTTGGTCCCTCACAAGTCTAGGGTCTTTCATCAATTTTTATTGTATATATCGTTAAGTCAATTTTGGATATAGCCTTTCATAGAGTCCAGACCTATATCAAGAGTGGGAGTCTTTGTCTACTGCTCCAACAAGTCAACAAAAAAAGTGACAAGCACACTTCAGGTACACATTGTAATTTTAATTTGTATTTATTCATTATTATGCACTTACATGTGTTTTGCAGGCAAAGGTAAGTTGAAGGGTATTTTTTTTTGTTTTGGGATTGGTTTCACTGGGCAAATTTGCATGCAGGTAGAAGAAGATTCAAGTACAACATCAAGCAAGAATTCAAGAGCAGAAGTATCAAATCAAAGGAAGAATTGTAGAGGGACATCCTTGAAGATATGACAACCATCCAGATATCGTGAAGTATTGTTAAGGCCAATACTCATCATTGTAAAGTTGTAAAAGTGTCATTTATAAAAGAGTCATCATTGCAAAGTTGTAAAAGAGTCATCATTGTAAAGATTGTAAAAAAGTCATTTTTGAAAGAGTCATTCTGCTTAGAGTCGAAGAGGTAGTGTTGGGAGGTATTGGAATCACTGTTGGGATGATGTCATGGTTGGGCCACAGGTCATAGAGAGATTGGGTATTTGGTCAAGTACACGAAAATCATTGTACATCTTATTGTATTGTGGAATTTTCCCTCGTTTGGGAATCCACCGTCTTGTCTTATTTCAGTCATTATAGGGTGGTAGGGAGGTGCCATGCCGGTGCTAGGCAGGTGCTAGGAAGGTATATGAAGTCACCTATAGGTTTGGGTCTGTGAACACTTTAGGGTGGTAGGGTGGTGCTAGGGTGAGTTGTGGATTGCTAGGGTGTTGGGGCATCCATTCATTTGAATACTGAAGAAACTAGGGCATTGGGGCGTCCTTCCAGTGGGAGCTGGAGAAGAATGACTTTATAGAATTCTAGGAAGTTGTTTCTTTTTTTTTCGTTGGAGCTAAAGATTAAAGAATTATTAGAAAAACGTTCAATGGTTTTTGACCCAAAGGGGGTTTTCCACCTAAAATGATTGTGCCTACTGTGTTCTTTTATTTATTGTTATTGTTGCATAAACATTAATAATAATTGAAGATTAACTAATGCTCTGAAAATGTTTAAAAGTGCTAATTTCTAAGGAATATTGATTCACACCCCATCCCCTAGTATTTCCAACATAAGGAAATTAGAAAAGGAATTAGAAAGGCATGAGACATTAATTAGCAATTTATTTATGAAAATAAAGGAAATTAGGAGAAAAGGAAGGTGAAAGATCACAGGTTGCATGTGAGGAGGAAATTGAAGGAAAATAATGGAAAATGAAGAAAAAAAAGGCCTCGATAATAAACATACATTAGAGCATTAGTTGGTAGCTTTTTATCAGTTCAGTTTTAGAATTAATGTTAGAGAGGAGAAGAGCACCAACAAGATAAGGGAAGAAAGAAAGCAAAGGAAGGACAAGGAAAGAAAAGGAAGGATAAGGAAAGCAAAAGAAGGGAAGGATCAAGCAAGGAAAATTTGGATCAAGTAGCTTCAATAGGAATACTTGCAAGTAATAGGTTGCATGTATGATTTCTTAGCTAGTTTTGACATGCATGGTATGTGCATGTTGGTATCTAGTTCTTTTAATGTCATTGGCATCGATTTTTTCAGAGTTTTGACAGTGGATTTTAGCCTTACCTTTCCATTTCCAAATAGCCATGATGTGATTGAAATTTTATTGGTTTGATATTTGGATTGCTGAAAGTTTTTGGATCTAGTTGAGGTGGTCTCAGGACAATTCCCAAAGGCCTAGGAATCCATTTGTAACATTCTTGGTTAAAAATCCATGTAAAATATACAAGACCATGGTCATGGCACACGTAATTCAAGTTGAATGGTGAGAAAAACATCCTAGTGGGTGTTCATTTTGGTTATTATGGCTAAAGTAAATTAGCAAAGGAAATGGCAAATATTTGAAAAGTTAAATGGAATTTTTGGCACATTTATTTATGAAAATAAAGTAAATTAGAAGAAAAGGAAGGTCAAAGGTCAAAGGTTGCATGTGAGGAGGAAAATGAAGGAAATTAATGGAAAATGAATAAAATAGAGGCCTCATGATAAAAAGGCTTTTGAGGATCAATGAGCAAGCTTAGTCAGATTAGACTTTTGGTAGTTCAGTTTTGGAGCTCTCTCTCTTCATTCTCTCATACTCTTGGACATTTAAAGTTTTCTTGGAGCACTCTTGAGAGTGTGGAATACTTGGAGTTTTGGAGAAAGAAGGCAAAGGAAGAGCAGGAAAGTGCAAGAGGACATCGGGGTCAACAACTACAGTGGGTTTTTATTGCATGTATCGAATTTCATGTATGTTTTGCTCGCTAGTTTTGGCATGCATAGCACGTGCATGTGGTTTATTGGTCATGATATATCATTGGAATGGAGGATTGTTTGGTTTGACAGTGGATTTGCCTAGCCTTGCCATTTCCTGGATAGTCATGGTGTTGTGGGTTCATTTCTTTGTTTTTTTGGTTGGTTCTCATGTTTCCTCTAGCTTGGGTTGAGTTACTAGTTCTTGGAAGCCCTGGTTGGAAAAACGCTCTGGAAGCCCTATAACAACTTGGGTTGAGTTACAAGTCTTGGAAGCCTTGGTTGGAAAAACACTTTGGAAGCCCTTGGTGGGTTGAGTTACTAGTCCTAGAAGCCCTGGTTGGACAAACACTATGGAAGCCTGAAGTAAGTTGTGTGTTGAGTTACTAGTCCTGGAAGCCTTGGTTGAAAGCACACTCTGGAGCTCTGGAAGGCTTGGGTACAGACCAATCTAGTGATGGTTGTGATATTCGACCATGAGATGGAATCACTGTTTGATGGGTTGAGGTGGTTTAGCCTCTTGAAGACCTGGATGACTTTGATTGATGTGTTTTATGAGATCCCACATTCATGCTTGTAATATGGCACAGGGGTGATTGGCTAAAGAGAGATGTGGCTTAGCCATGTCTATGGTCGGGTGGTTCAAGGAAGTCTCACAACAGGTTGGCCTTTGCATTATTAATGTGAGGTTATTTCTCCTTGTTATTTCATGAGTACTATACCGATTTATATGTGGATGATATGGATGTGATTTCCTTAGTATTTCTATTGCTATTATGTTGGTTGTGAATATGTATTATGACAGTGGCTATGTATGGCTCTCATCATGTTTTTACTTGTAAATGAATGAACAATGTATCTATGGCCTAATGGATGAAACTATAGCTAATGTGTTGAGGTATCAATGATTATTAGTGATTATGAGGTTATTCTTAGGTGTTGGAAATTGATTTTGGTGATATTTTTTCTCCTATTGCCAAGGTAGCTTCTATTAGATTAGTTTTATCTGTTGTTGCTACTTTTGATTTTGAGGTAGAGCAGATGGATGTCAAGACAACATTTCTTCATGGGGATCTGGAAGAAGATATCTACATGAATCAACCTGAAGGCTTTGCGGTGAAGGGTATGATAGAACTGGTATGCAAGTAAAAAAAAATCTTTGTATGGATTAAAACAGTCACCAAGGATGTGGTATCAGAAATTTGATACATTTATATGGGGACTTGGCTTCACCAGAAGCAAAGAAGATCACTGTGTGTATTTTAAATTAATTGGTGACCGTGTTATTTATCTGGTCTTGTATGTGGATGATATGTTTCTGGTTGGAAATGGCAAAGAAATTATGCAATATTTGAAGACCCAATTGTCCTCCAAATTTGACATGAAAGATCTTGGCATTGTAGACTATATTTTGGGCATGGAAATTAAATGAGATCGGGCAAAGAGGAAGCTCTAGTTAAACCAGAGGAAGTATGTTGAGACAATACTGCAGAGGTTTAATATGTAGGATAGTAAACGGTGAAGGTTCCTATTCATGTAGGTGTAAAGTTATATGTTGAACAGTGTCCCAAGACACAAGAAGAGGAAGAGGACATGTCCCGCGTTCCATATGCAAGTGCAATTGGTAGCCTGATGTATGTAATGATATGTACTAGACTAGACATTGCACATGTAATGGGAGTATTGAGCAGGTTAATGTTAAAACCAGGGAAGGAGCATTAGACAATAGTGAAGCGGGTTTTTAGGTATTTGTGTGGCACTAGTGATTATGGTTTGTGCTACCAAGGAAGACCAGGATTGGACAAATTTTTTGACATTCATGGCTTTGTTGATGTAGACTGGGCTGGAGATCTGGGTCATAGAAGATATACAAGTGGGTATGTGTTTAACCTATTTGGAGGTGCAGTCAGTTGGATGAGTAAGAGATAGTCTGTAGTCGAACTTTCAACTATAGAGGAAAAATACATGGAAGCTACTCATGCAAGCAAGGAAGAAATTTGGTTGCAGAGACTTTGTTCAATCATGGGGTTAGTACAACAAGCTATAAGGATAGACTGTGACAGCCAAAGTGCAATTTTCATGGAAAAGAACCCTGCTTATCATTCAAAGACAAATCACATTGATGTTCAGTATTGCTTTGTTGGGGATATGGTTCAGGACAAAAACATGTTGCTAGTAAAGATGGACACTTTGAAGAATACTGCAGATACATTGACAAAGTTTGTGACTACTGAGAAGTTCTCTTCATGTAGAGAATCAATGGGTGTTGCAGGGCTGGATCATTGACTAAGATCTCATGTGGCCCCTTATGGAAAGAAAACAACAAGTGGGAGAATGTTGAGTTGTGTTATATTCTTTCCATGACTACACCATGAGCGAGGGGGTCACAGGGGCGGTGGTATCCCCCCCTGTACGTTGTGCGGGGCGCTGCCAGGGGATCACTGGGGGGGCAGCTACCCCCCTTGTCGGGGGGTACCGCCCCTGCACAGGGTCTGGGGCAACGTCCCGAGAAATATTTTTTGGACCATATATTAGGTGGGCAGACTTACCATTGGTTTTGTGCAAGGATTTTGCACATGGTTTTGGGCATGATGATTTTTTGTCCATGGTATTTTGTAGATCCGGTCAAGGGAAATATAGTTATGTTCTAATCCAGGTTTAATGGATTTGGGTTTATGGATGCTTCGACATGTATATATATGTATTGTAACATTGAAAGGAACATAATGGAAAATCAATCTGGTAGTCCCAGTTTTGGGATCCAGGGGAAAATCTCTATGTATACATGTTTTATGTTTTATGCTATCACCTTGTTTATTTTCTATTTTTAGAGTTTGTATGTAGGTAATTTCTATATGGGGTTACCTTGAAGTTTTTCCTTTTGGCTGCAAAGTGACCTCCACAAGGCCCATCATGACAGGTCAGAAGGATGTCAAAAACTTCCTCCTCCCTGACACATCTTCTCAGAATTTGATATGGGCCCAACTTGAAGATATTGCCCCCAATCCAAGTGAATGGGGCGCTTTTCCTTATAATTCTACTCTTGTCCTTGGAGGAAAAATTTGGAGGGAACTATGGAGTTACTAAGTAGTTGTCTATGTCAACAAACCACATAGAGAGAGCTGAAATGGAGAATAAATGCTCATCTAGTAGTTGGCCATCAACCACTTCTTCCTCACCTACAGGCAAAGCCAATCTGGACAAAAAAATATGCAATTACATTTTCTCTACCAGGCTTATCAATGATAATTATATCAAACTATTGTAACAAAAGCAACCATATAATAATTTGAGCATTCACATCAGGTTTGTTCATCAAATATTTAATAGAAGCATGGTCAATATGTACAAAGTTCTGGTAACCAGTGATGTAATTTCTAAATTTATTCAAGGAATGGACAACAACTAGGAGTTCTTTTTCAGTCACAGTGTAGTTCAATTCAGCTTTGGATAGATTTTTTCAAATGAAGTAAATGGCATAAGGTAGCTTGTCATTTATCTCACCCAGAGATGCTCCTATAGCTTTGTCAGAGGCATCAACATGATTGTGGAAAGGAAGAGCCCAATTTGGGCCTCGAAGTATATTTGCAATAGTCAACTTGTCCTTTAGGCTTTATAGGGCCTCTTGGCAGCTTTCTGACCATTAAAATTTAGAGTCCTTGACCAATAGTCCAAACAAAGGTGAGGCTACCTTGCTGAAGTCTTTTATGAATCTCCTATAGTATCCAACTAAACCTAAGAAACTTCTAACATCCCTTTGCTTCTGAGGAGTAGGGACCCTATTTATGATAGCTATCTTATTTGGGTGCACTTGTAGCCCTTCCTGGGATATTGAGTGACCTAGAATAGTCCCTGCAGTCATCAAGAACTCACACTTCTCAGGACTATGGGATAAGTTCATTTCAATGCATTTATTTAATACTTTTCCCAAGTTAGAGAGAGCTTCGAGGAAATCACATCCATAAGTGGTGAAATCATCCTTATAAATTTACACGGAGTCATGGACTAGCTCTGCAAAGATGCTCAGGATTGCCCTCTGAAAAGTGGCAGGGGCATTGCATAACCCAAAAGGAAGAACCCTATCAGCAAAGGTACCCCAGTGAAAGTTAAAGTTGGTTTTATCCTGGTCCTATGGGTTGATCTAGATCTGATTGTAACCACTGAATCCATCTAGGAAAGAGAAGAACTTCTTTCCTACCAGACCATCTAATACTTGGTCAATGAAAGGTAGAGGGAAATGGTCCTTTTTGTGGCTTTTTTTAGCTCTTTGTAATCCACAAAGATACTCCACTTCCCATTTTTCTTTGGAACCAGAACTAGAGGAGACACCCACTCACTATCTTAGATGGGGTAAATGAACCCTACATCCAACAACTTCTACATTTCTTCTTTGACTATATCCTTGAGGGCTAGGTTCATTCTCCTCTGAGGTTGGAGCACTGGCTTGCAACCTTCCTTGATGTAAATGTGGTGAGTACGCACCAGGAAAAGGTATCTATATGCTTTCTTAACATATCACATAACTCCTCTTCATGATGTACAAAGAGAGAGGGGTTCATTTTTAATGTTCTTTCTGGGCCAAATTCTATCATATTGACATGAGTACAACTTGATTCAGCTAGGAAAAAATCAGTCCAGGGGTTATCTTCAGATTTCTTCACTAACTCCTCAAGAGACATGGTGTTGGGGGCATGATTATGGAGGATTTTCTCAATCAGGTCATCTTCATCAGGTTTTCCCCCTCCTATAGTAGCATCTAGGGTACAGATTAGGGAGGAGTAGACTTAATATTCTTCCTCCCCTTCTAACCATAAAGGTAAGTCATGCTCCATAGATGGTTGAGCAAGAGGATACAAGACCAATTGTTTCGAAAAATGCCCATTTTTAATGGTCATATTCCTAGCCCTACAACTTATGTAAGCATCAACAGTGGATAACCATGGCCTTCCAAGGATGACAGGATAACCATTGAACTTGGTCTTAGGTTGGAGAACTACGAAGTCAGCAGGGTATTCCCAGGAATCAATGAAGACCATCACATCCTCAAAAAATCCCTCAGGAGCTACTGTGGACCTGTCTATAAGCTGCAAGACTGTTGTGGTCTTTCTTAATGATCCTTGGAGATTCATTTTAAGCATAGTCTCCTTAGTCATCACATTGATGGTATCCCCAATATTGAACAAGGTATGGGGTCAATGATGCCATCAATGTGTACATCTACCACAAGACTTCCAAGATCTAGATACTTTAGGAAAATCACCCGCCCCAACATTAAGCCGGACAATTGTCCAATGACATTAATGGTAGGGGTGTCTTTCTTTCATCTCATAAGATTTTTGAAACATTTCTCCTTGATTAACTTTTTTTAGATGGGGACATTCATGATAGCTTGGATAAGTGAGATTTTAACACACAAAATTTTCAATTCACCCATAAGTTCAGTCTCTTCTAGGGTGTGCTAGACAGGATGGATTGATCTCTTAGGAAAATGAAGTGGATTTTCTTGAGGGACACTCTCCTCCTTTTCCTATTCAAGCTCCTTAGGTGGAGATGGAGGTTAATTATCTGGAAGCACTCTTCCAGACCTGAGGTTAATTTCTTGAATTTCCACAACATAGGTAGGGTAAGATGCTTCTCCACTGTAGACCTGTTGTGCCTATCTATTGTGTTGGTTCTGATTTGGTTGAACAAGAATATGAGGTTTCTTGGGTGGAGCAGGGTGTAGGAGTTGTGGTTGAGATGGAGGTGGAGGCAGTAAAGCTAGATATTGGTTGTATGGGGGCCTCCACCCCTGGGATGGTGCATTCCACTGAGGTTGTGGAGGAGAATGTGGCTAAAATGGTTGGTTGGTAGGTTGGGAATGGTATTGAGGTGCAAAATACCAAGGAGAAGGTGTGGACCATGAAGGATGAGTAGGAGGACACCAAGGGGAAATGGATGTATTCTGGTTAGGGATATAATATGAATAGGATGCCACTTGCATGCCTTGCTGGTATGATCGAGGTCCTTGAGGCCTCCTTTGGATGATATCGAAGATTTGTTCAGTCACCCCTTCAGTTCCCTGATACACAAATTTTAATCCAGGCAGAGAAGGGCACTTTTCTGTGGAGTGGTTCTCCTCACAGACTGAGCATATTTCTATAAGATTAAATGGACATTCACTCCTAGGATGCCTCCTGATGCATCTAGGACAGAATACAGCTAAGGCTCTTTCTGCTTCCTCCTACTTCCTCTTGATCTGCAAGGTGTCCATTTGTAGATCAATGGTATGCAACATTTCACTCTTGAAGTCTTCCAACGTGTTCCCAATTTCACTTTTTATGGATGTGTTGGAGGAGAATGAACTGGCCAAAGCTTGATTAGCCCTACCCTTCTTTCTAGTTTCCCTAGAATGATTTTTTAGGACAGTCATGATATCATCATAGGGTAACTAATAGATGTCCCCTCCTGACATCATGTTTAGGGTTTCTAGGAGATATTCTAGGATCCCTCGAAGAAGGACTAGCTTAAGTGATTCAGGATCAAGGGTTGCACCTGGCCCTTTTGTAGCTGAGTTGAAACTTTTCCTCATAATCTTCCAAAGATTGATCATGTCCCAAGGTCATTCTAAAAATTTCCTCTTTGGTATCTTTGGACTTGCAATAGTCCCTATACTTATTGTTGAAGGCTTGTTGCATATGAGCCCAGGTGATGATGATGTCCCTAGGTGAACCCATGAACCAGCACAAGGTTGCATCTTTGAGGGTGGATGGGAATAGTTTCAACTTTTTGTCGTCATAGGTGTAATCATAAGTTTTGCATATGAACACAAACTCAAACAAAAAGGTATTCGGGTCCTCTAAGGTCAATCCATGGAAGTGAGGAAGGGCAGAGGAGCTTATGTTTTTCATCCTATCATCCCCATTATTTTCTCTGATGGGAAAAGCACCCTCAGCTCTATTCTTAGCTCCTTCTCTGTCTCCAATCCCATTTCTATTTTCATCCATGTTGTAGGTCAGTGGAATGGTCTCTTCTTCTTCCCTAATAGGCTCTTCAAAGATCTCTAGTTGTTTGCCTAATGGGTCCTCTAGCTAGAAACCACAAAAGAAGAGGGAAGGTTGGTTGTTTAATGCGGTGCGGGTCTTTGGCAAAAATTTCCCTAAGTTGTCTCTACTACTACGAGGCATGAAAGGAGTTTGTTTTTTTTAAGGGTTTTTTTATTTAGAATTACTTGCTGAATGGAAAGAAATCAAAACAAAATTGCAACTACATGCTAAATGGAACTACTTGCAGCATTGGAAAGAAAGCAAAAGATGGAAACTATTTGCTTAATGGAACTATTCGCAGAATTAGAAAGAAAGAAAAAGATTGCAACTATTTGTTGAATGGAACTATTTGCAAAATTAGAAAGAAACAAACAAACAAAACAAAAATTACATCTACTTAGACACCTCCCAAACAATGATGCCAAAAAGTGATGAGCACCAATATTGCAACAAGAATACTGCAACTCCTAAGGCTATCAACTTGACTGCATCAACTTGGGGTTCGTACAAACTTGGAGGTGACAGTGTTGTATGCACAATAGATGCAATGGTCTACTCTTGTCACCTTTCAACTGGGGCGATAGACCACTAGGGTTTTCCAAGCCAGTATTCTATTGACTAGAAGGAGTCTAACTACCAAATGGAAAAGGGAAATTATCCTTAATGCAAAAATGCAGTGTTTCCTACTCTTGGAAATGCAAGACTGAATTGGAAGGTGTTATAAAGTGACATGAAATAATCTAGCTAAACATCTACACTTTTTGCTTGCAAAAGAAACCTAGCTTAGCCTTGTTTATAACATTTAATGATCTAGACTAACTGAGCATGGAATCTGATCTAAGAATTATTATGACTATTGCATGCATGTGCTAATTTAGAAATTGCAAAAAAAGCCGTTTTTTGATGTTTAGTTTTATGAATGAAAATTCTAATTTTCACTTGTTCTTTGGTAGGGGAGACAGGTATGGACTAGTTTCAAGGGTATGGAAACTAAGTGGAGGCCTAATCTAAGGTTAGATGACAATTTTTTCTAAATTCGGGCTTAAAACAGGTTGCTACAGGGTTTCTTGTGGTACTACGAGATGTCCTAGTTCTACTACAAGATGCCCTGTTTTACTATAGGAAACAAGCCAAAAGATTAGAAGATGGTAGGAAAGGTAGATTGAAGTGTGGGAAAGGTTTCTGATGGGGAAATAATGCATGGAGGAGGTGCACATTATCCAAGGCTCATTCAAATGCTTCAAGATGGTTGGATTTGCTCATGGAAATGACCACTTTACTTAAAAAAACAAGAATTTGGATTTAGGGTTTGGTGGACCTTGGCAACATAGGTGGATGGGACTTGTATGAGGCGAATGAGATGAGGTCTCCCTGCAAACCAGAAGCTAGATATACGACTTTTGTGATCTATAATGTAGATATTAGTCTTTCAGATTAATCAGATCGTAAGGATTTGGTCGATGTTTTGAACAAACTAATGTGGTTCATCCTCAGGACAAGGTGAGAAATCAATTGATATGAAGGAATAAATAGCATGGATGTATCATTTCCCACAGTTAGTCGTTGGATAATTTGTTACCGAGGAAAAATTGTTAAATATCTAGTTAAAAACTAGTTGTTATGTAATAATTAAATATTTTATTTCGATATTATAAATAGATTATTTAATAATATCAGGTTTTATAATAATAATTCTATCTAAAAATAATTAATTCTTATAATATAGTTTGTTAGGGTTTGACTTATTCATGATAAATTAGATAATATTTCAAATAAAAATATTATTAATTTTTATAATAAGAATATTATCTGTTAAATTGTTTAATGATCTCCTTTCCCCTATTCGTTTTTTTTATTTTCCCCATTTTTTCGTCTTCAGGCTTTGTCCCCCCTGTTTCTGTCTTTTTTTTCTTTAACTTCATTTGTTTAACATGAGAAGAAAATTTCTGATCTAAATGGTTGACCTAACTTATCCGAATTTTAATTTTCCTCTTTTAAACATTTAGAATTATCTCAACCATCCTCCTATATAAACAAGATAATTTTTCCTCTCACTAATTATGGTCAGATTAACTATATTCTTATTAATATAAATTAATAATATTAATTTATAATGAAATCTAAATATTTGAATATGAATTATTCCTTACAGTAAGTCTTTAACCTAGTTCATCTTGGATTAGTCCAAACCCTAACATATTATATTATATAAATTAATTATTTTTAGATTACATGATTATAAACATTAATATTATTAATCAATTTATAATTTGAAATAAAATATTTATTCATTATTACATAAAAACTAGTTCCTAACTAAATATTAAACCATTTTAACTAAATAATATTCTATTATAGAAATTAATAATATTTTAATTTGAAATATTATCTAATTTATCATGAATAAGTCAAACCCTAAAAAATATATTATAAGAATTAATTATTTTTAATAGAATTATTATTATAAAACTTGATATTATTAAACAATGTATTTATAATATCGAAATAAAATATTTAATTATTACATAACAACTAGCTTTTAACTAGATATTTAACAATTTTTTTATCAGTAACAAATTAGCCAACGACTAATTTTCCATGACTAACTCTGGGCAATGATGCATCCGTGCTATTTGTTCCTTCAGATAAATTGATTTCTCACCTTGTCCTGAGGATGAATCACATTAGTTGGTTCGAAACGTCGACCAAATCCTTACAATGTGATTAATCCAAAAGACTAATATATGAATTAGAATATCCTGCAAAACATACACTCTTTTCTTCATTTATGCACAAATTCATCTATACATGGAAAAGATGAGTTGAATGGAGGAAAACAGAGTTATTAATATCTAATGGCTAAGTTTATGAATGGAAGTGCTTTTAAATCATAACAATCTCAAGAGATCAAAATGACAATTGCAAATACTTCTAAGAAATTCAAAGACAATGATCTATTCAACAAGAAACTCTAGACTATGCAGTAATCAAACAAGAAATATGTTTTTGGGTTGTGTGAATGGAACCCTCAAATCATGATCCCATAAGGGAGATGAGGTGAAAGCCACTATCACAAGCTTTTCTAAATTATTTACTGTCACTATGATACCATTGATCTATCTATCCACAAATGGAAGCAAACTAATTAATCATCCAAATACTTGCCTATTAACAAAACCAAAATCACTTCAACAACTAACTATGAATGTAATCTAAACATACATGTACAAAAAGAGGAACCTCTGCTTCTAGGGTTGGGCCCTAACCCAAGAGCTTCAGTCCTTTGAGTAAACTTAGTGCTGAATCAAGGGAATGCTTCTAATTTTCATTAAAATATCAAAAGTACATAAGAGTCATCAGTCACAATGTCTTAGCTTGAAAATGCCACTTGGCCACAACAAAAAAATTCAAATCCTAATAAGGCTTTAGGCCTTCTTACTTATACGATTGAAGCTACCATCATCTTCCTTAAATTTAGGGAGTTTTGGCTCCCAACTCGAGATCAACTGGTCTTCAACTATCACTGGCTTGGTTTCTTATGACTTCGACCTGATGAGATCTAATGGAGGAACCTTCGAGTGAGGGAGGATTTAAGGAGGGAGATCAAAGCTCCTAAAATTCCTCTTTCTTGTCTACTTCAAGTTCCTGCACTTTAATTAGCCAAAATTGCTCCAAAACCTACAATTAATGCACATTAGACCACAAGACATGACATCTCATCTTTACCCTTCTCACTAAGCAAACTATAGAAAAACACGTAAAGAAATGTGAGAAAAGTTGATTTTAATAAGTTGGAGAGTGGCATTAAGGTCCATATAATTTACCCATTGATGAGCCTCATCACTTTCCCTATGAGGAAAACAGTTCCTCATCTCCTTACCATACTTCCATCCCCAGAAAGTAGTGCATGAGCCCCAAGTCCTTCATTTCGAACCCTCTTGCAAGATCCTCTTTGCAAGACTTGATCAACCTATCATCACCTGTCAGAATAAAATCATCGACATATAAAACAATAATCAACAATTTACCTTCAACCGCAATATGGTAAAGTTTCGCATTTGCTTCACTTTTTGTGAAGCCCAACCCAATGAAGTAGCTATTGATCCTGGTGTACCAAGCACGGGGTGCTTGTTTCATTCCATACAATGCTCTCTTGACTCTGCACACATGCGACTCTTTGTTGAAGGTCTCAAATCCTCCAGGATACTCAATCTACACCTCTTCCTCAGTCATGTTGTTGAGGAGTGTTGTCTTTACATCCATCTAATGTATCTTCCATCCCATCTGCACTAACAATGCTAGATTGGATCTTATTGATGAGTAACTTTCTATAGGAGAAAAAGTCTCATCGTAAACAATCCCCTCCATCTGAGAGAACCCTCTGGCCACAAACCTAGCCTTGTGTTTCTCAACACTACTATCAGCTGCTTTCTTTACCTTGTAAATCCACCTGGAACTCACCACTGACTTGTCTATCGGTCTTAGGACCACTTCCCAAACACTGTTCTTGATAATGGAGTCATACTCCTCAACCATGGCATCAACCCAAACTATTTGTCTCACTACTTCCTCAAAATAGGATGGCTCAATCTCTACACTCCCGCTCATCAAAGCCGTGTAGCCATTATACTTCTCTAGTGACCTCCTTTGCCTGCACTGTGATGTGGGTGCTCCCACATTCTCTCTAGCATCATGCAATAACCTATCAGCCTCTCTAATGTGCTTTCTCCCATCTCTGGAAGACTTTGCATGAGTGAGTGTTTCCACTCTTTTCTCCTTTGCATGTGGTTGCTCCACACTATCTTGAGGTTCCTCCTTTGGAAATAAAATCTCCTAATCTACGTGTAGCTGAAGCCCTCTCTCAAGGGAACATGTCATGGCCTTCTCTTCATGGAATTTTACATCTCTATAAACCATTGTCATCCTATTGGGTCATAGGTACACCCGATAGTTGTGAGGTGTATCATTGTACCCCACAAATATGCCCAACTTTACTTTTGGCTCTAGCTTTTCCTGTGCATCTTTGGTAACATGGTAGTAGACTGATGAACCAAATATCCTGAAGTGTGCCACATATGGTTTCTTCCCTGAAAATCCTCTTCTAGTGTACTCATCTGGAGAATTCGATGAGGTCTTCTATTCTGCAAATAAACAATTGTGTTGCATGTTTCTTCCCACAAGTGTAATGGTGGGCCCAGATCATGCAATGTCATCTATGCTGCTCCCATAATAATCTGTTTTCTTCCTTTTATCCACCCCATTCTGTTGTAGTTTATGAGGTGGTATCAACTCCCGTCGAATTCCTTCTAATCCACATAAGTTTTCGAACTCATTCGACACATACTCTCCACCGTTATCGCTTCTGAGAGCTTTAACTTTCATGCCAGTATCATTCTCGACAAGTGCTTTAAATTCACAAAACTTTGCGAACGTCTAATCTTTATTTTGCATGAAGAAAATCCAACACTTACGATAAAAATCATCACCAAATATAACATAATACATGTGCTTGGTCATGGATGTTGTTGAGAATGGTCCACACACAACTGAGTGAACTTGATCAAGGATTGCCTGTACTCGATTGTGTTTGTCATGAAAGGAAGCTTTGGTGTACCTCCCCAATGTACACCCTTTGCATGTGTCTCTCTGCTTTAGTGTACCCTTGGGAATCCCTATAGAATTTTTTTGCAATATATTCAAAACACCATGATGCAAGTGTCCCAATCTCATGTGCCACAACTCACCGATGTCTTAGCTCTATGCCTTTTCTACTTTTGTGCTCAAAGCTGCACAATTTTCTACCTCCAATTTGTAGAGGTTCTTCACTCGAACCCCTATCCTCTTCACCTGTCCCGTGGCTATGTGATGAAGGGACGCCTTTCCCTTACTAAATATCACATCATAGCCTCTATCTACCAAAATGGCAATAGAAACCAAGTTCTTCTTCAAACCCAGAACATACATAACATCTCTCAAAGTGGGGGAAGAACCAAACTCCCTCTGAAAGGCAACTATATTGATCCTGGCTGCACTATACCTCCCATCCTCACCCTTCTCCATATGTATCTAGAGATCCTTCTCCTCCAAGTTACTGAATAGATCTTTGTTATGATCATATGGAATGAAGATCCACTATCCAGGTACCACACACTACCCATCATCGATGACACCATACAAGTGATGACGGTAAAATCCAATTCAAACTGTGAAGTAAGAGCTTCACCTACTGCTCCTCCTAATGTCTTCTTACCGGACTTATTGTGTAGACACTTTCTCGCAAAGTGTCTCAGCTCGTGACAATGAAAACAATTGATTTTCAACATTTCCTTCTTCTTTCTGCCCTTACAAGAATTTGATTTTGAATGGGATGAATTCCCCTTCCCTTTATTTTGCTTACCTAGTACTAAGGTACAATTCTCCTCATCATCATGCTTTGATGAGGATCTTTCTCTGGTACTGTTCAACCGAATCTCTTCCTGTACCAATGTAGAATTACCTATAGATTCACAAGCTCAAGCAATTTACTAAAGCACGGGACAAGAATCTACTTCTACTTTCAACCAGCGGAAGCCAATAGATCAAAGAAAACAATAATGGAAAAGAAGAAGATAAATCAATGGCACATAACAAAATATGTATCTAGGTAAAGCCACTTCTCAAAACCCCACTATATGTATTTCATATATCAGAAATATGAGTGAAGATACAAAGCTTATTCTCACTAGAACAATTCTGCACAAGTATTCTCAACTCGCTTAGCTCACAAGCTAGCTCAAGATAAATCCTTAGCATATTCAGCAGCTCTCTAAGCTCCTAATCTCTTGCGTAATTTCTAGGATGAATAACCCGTATTTAAAGGGAATTCATGCTTCCAAAACTGTGGAATCCAAACATAGGATCAATCTCTGATGCATGCATGATATTTACACTCTAGTAAATAATACCACTGATAATACATTGTCCTATTGTAGTGGCTACAACCACCCTCCAAAATTTTGGGCTGCACCCAAATTTGGAGCCTCCCTTGTGAGTTTCACTTGATGGTTGAATACACTCGGGTTTACTCCATGAGCTCGTGTGAGCCTTCGCACCCACCTTGCTTGTTCATTTGCATGTTGATTTCAATGTCTTTCTTGTGACCATCTTCTGGTCATGCTCAAGGTCTTTGCTTCGTGTGTACATGTTATGGTCGCTATTAAATCATCTGTCACATTCACACACAGAGTCCCATTCACTCTTGTGCAAGCGTCATCACGGTCGATCAAAAATCAATCACGAGTGTCACACTTGTCACTTACACTGTCGGTTAGTCATGTTGAACATGTGTGTCTAGTTGGTTTGAGTCGTCTCATCGCCAAGTCATGAGGGTGTGTGTTGTAAGATCACATTTGCATCTTTCACTCATTCACTCACTTAGTCATTTTGTTGAACGACCAAACTCCCCTTTGACAATTGGACCATATCCCTGCCATTGACTTGATCGATTATCACCCAGAATAGCATAGAAGCACAAAGCAAGTCTTTTCAAGTTGCGCCACCCGCAAGCGATCTAATCAACTTTCATGCTAGCCACCCGGAGAGTCAGATCCGACAGCCACCCTGGGACTGAATCCCCTCAAAAATTGCATAGATGCTACTATCATGCCCACTCTTCTCACTGAGTAAATTGTGCAGACAAGTCGGATAGTCACCCATTGCCCATCCCTGTCTCCCTCAGAAAATTGTGTAGTTTTCCTAGCCAGTCCTCCTGACTGTCGACCAGTTGCTCATCCAGAAAATTACAGAGTTTTCATGAGCAGGCCTTATATTGCCCAATATTCTACTAAGATCAGAAATTGTGCAAAGATGATCAACAGGTCGGCCTCATAGCCTTAGTGCAGTGACCCTCACCAGCATCTCCCAGCAACAGACTGCTAATGCCCTCTAGGAATTGCACAGTTTTTGTTACCAAGTTCCTAGCAGTTGATTGCCTGTTCCCCTTGGGAATTGTGTAGTTTTTGTTACCAGTGACCCAACAGCCAGCTACTAGTTCCCTCCAGGAATTGCACAGTTTTGGTTGTCAGGCTTCCAGCCAGTTCCCCCAAAAAACTGCGTAATTTTTTCCTGCTGATCCTCCATGCAGGCCGACCTGTTCCTCCAGAAAAATTGCACAAATTTTGTTGTCAAGCCCTTGTTGCCTACTCATTTTGGAAAATGTGCAGATTTTGTCTACCTTGCCTTCTTGTAGCTTGGATTATCCCTCCCAAAATTTGCATAGTTTTTCCCATCCGAGCTAGACCTCGCACATAATCACTGTTGGCTTGGATTACCTATCTTCATCACCCAGTGACTCTTGCATAGTTTTCATCAACAGTGCCCATAGCCATCATCCCTCCTCGCAACCTTGTTGCCTCTCCCGGTCACCTGCATCCGAAATGATCATGTGTCATGATAGACTAGGAGGATTTTGGATTTCATGTCGTCTCGTCATGAGTGACTGCAGGTACAGGTACACCAACAAACAGGGTACAACGATGAATGGGATGAAGGAAGGGAGCACATGCAGAAGAAAAGGTTCACCAATAGATGAATGAATGATGCAAGTGAAGAGATGTGCTCATGAATGGATGATCATGCAAATATGTGTTCACGGACGTATGGACGAGAAAACATGCAAGATGTGCTCATGGACGGATAGACGGACGAACATGCACCTTTCGCAAATAGATGAGCCTGTCAAGCCTTCCAATATACAAGCAAGGAGAAAAGTTCCAAAGAAACATCAAGCAAACCAATGACCATCGAAGACTCCGCGCACTTTTCCATGTGGAGGTGAAGCTATGACACACCATGAAGACATCCATCACCCAACAACACTTCAGCTCGACATGCACTCTAGCAGTAGCACAAATGTAGCAGCACTGTCATGTCTAGTAATGTCATGAGTCACGTTGTCCACATCTCCACTGTGGGCCATGTTGTCAAATCAATGTAATGTAACATGGAATTCCAAGAGACCCACTTGCTGTACAAAGAGTCATGTAAAGTCGAAAAGTCATGGAAGTCAAATAGTCATGGGGGTAGTCAAACAACCACAAGGGTCAATTTCACCCTTGGCTATAATTACCCCCTCATTTGTACATGCAAGGGACTTTTCACCTCAGCTCCTCCCACATAGCCAAGAGAGTTTGTAATCTTTTCTTTGAGGAGTAAGTAGTGGATCCAACGCCCCTCACATGGGGTTAGTGATGTATGGTTTAATGAAGTGTCTTGGAGCTTTTTCTTAATTAAGAAGCCTGCTAATAGGCCAACATGTTTTCACAGAAGTATTGTATCTATTGTAAGACTAATCTTTAACACTTGTAATACATGTTTCTTGAACCTGTGTTTAACACTTGAACTAATTCACTTGTTGCAATACACATATCTTAATGAAAATGTGTTGTATATGTTGTTAATGTTGTCTCGCCCATGTAGACTACTCTCCCGGGCATCAAACAAACCTTTCACATGGAAATTTCTATAACAAATCTTGTACCCATGTGGACTAATCCGTTGAGTGTGATACGTGTTATCTTCCCTTGTGTGTTGTGACTTCCGCATCCATGTGGACTTTTCTGCTGGAAGTTGTGCATGTCTTGTTATGTTGTGTGTTCCTAGTAGAGTTAGGAATTCTCCCAACTGACTTGGGACTCACTCCCACCCTCTCCCTCTACGGTGAAAGAACCATTCACACAAAATACACTTACAATCAACAAGCACGTGAACCTCACTTCTCGCAAGTCAAAGCATACCACTCTCCTGTGCTGAAAAGCAAGAGTTGAGGCAAATATTTAAGATAATGGAAATCAAGCCATCATACCAGATGGGACTCCCACACCAAACGATGTGAGTTCTAGTTGGGACTTCATACCGAGGAGATCCCTTGATGTTGGTGGGTCCAGCATCGTCAACATTTTGGCACTAGAAGGAGGGCCAGATGACAAGTTGAGCTCGTACATCTGGGTTGAATCTCTTACCCATGAATAATACACAATTTGTGCTCCTAGGGTTTTTCTCTCATTTCTCCCTTAATTTATCAATCCCCGATGAGATTCTCAATCACTTGTCCTTGTTAAATTTTGACAGTGAGGACAAAACATCCATAACTGAGCACATTTATGATTTTATTCGTTTTTGTGAATCTCATGAAATCGATAGTGATGAGCTTGTTTGTGTACTCTTCTTGCTCACCCTTGAAGGTCGTGCTAATTGGTGGTGTCATACCTTGCCGCCTACTTCTGTCCATTCCCTTCTTGCTTTCCTCAAGGATCTCCATCAAGCCTTTGATGAGTGTGACCACCAAGATGTCTATGAAAGAATCTCTTGTTTAAGAATGAATCCTAGTGAACTGGTTGAGGACTTTGCTACCTGCTTCCTTCACCTATGTCACGAAATTCCTGAGCAGTTTATGGACCTTGACTTCATGATTCAAGAGTTGAAACGCTTGGTTCATGTCTCCTGAAACGGTGAACTTCCTGGTTTCCCTTCTTCCTCAACTCTTGTGGATCACGAGACACCTCATGTCTCGAAGATGGTGCCTCCTTGCAGCAACCACAAAACTAAGAAATCTACGCAACGGGTACCCCCTCATAGTGGTTGCAAAGTTGAGAAATCTGTGCAGCATGTTCCCAACACATCTTCTCGGTTGTCTCCCGCCCCAACGGAGGAAATTCTAGAATGGTTCAGAAAGCCTATGGCGAAAACTCATCCCTCCATTCCGCAAGAGGACATCACCATTCATAATCCAAGTCTTGAGTCTAATCTGTATCTCTTCCATCCTCCATCATCTATAAGCCATGACTCCTTGCACCATGACTCACTTGAGCAATCTAATTCACAAGCTAGATGCATGCACTCTCTTGATCCTCGAGCTGCTAGCTCAAGTTGCAGTCATATGCAAGACAGTCTCATCAAACAAACGGAGGAGTAGGACAGTGAAGACATAATAAATTCCTCTCAAAACATTGAGACTCCATTCTTGGTCAACTCTTAATCTATGAATCTTGGTGAAACATCATGCACAATCAATTCTTTCAATCAACCTCTAGTCTTGGGTTGTCATCACTCCCACGCTTCCATATGTTGTGATGAATGCCCAAGCACATAATATGATCTACTGGCATCTCATGTACACTCTAAATCAGATCTGGAATGCACACCAGTCAAAGAAAACATCCATATCGAAGCTTCCTCTACACCTCACTTGCCTGTGTGTCCTATCATTCACAACGCATCAATGTGTGTCAGAGATATTCCATGTTCACTTGCTTCTTCATCCCATGAGTTATCTACTCTATTGACACAAGGCCATGAGGTTGTCCATGATGAAAATATTCTCAACACACAGGACTCTTCCCACTCATCATTATCTTGTGTGTTGCATGAAGACGGCTCATCAAGTCAGCTTGCTGAAAATTTTGATGAAGCCTGTGATAGAGATGGCTGTCATCCTGAGAGCAGTTTCAAAATCAGTAACAACAACCATCCTCAAGCTATGCATGATTAGGTTCACATCTCAAAATGCAATTTTTCAATTCTGGAAAGTTAAGGGACATGTCAGGGAGTTAAGGCACTTCAACATCCGTTGATGGTTATTTTAGGACCTCGCGACTCTGGTAAGCCCACCAAACCAAATCAGATCTCGTTTCTCACGAAAAATCTGTTATCTGCATTGTTGCACTCAACGTGGATCCCCGTGTAAAGAATGTTTACTATTCTGGGTGTGATATTTCAAAATTTCATATTTTCGCTAATGATTGAATCCACGGGTCCATTACAGCATGTCTGCCTTCATGCACCTCTATTACATCTAATTCGGGTTGGGAGTTTCTGTCCCTCATTCAATCATGGGACATCGAAGTTAATCATCTCAAAGACTACCTTTATCTAGAATCATACTTATTGGATGTTCTCTCTCGTAATTAGCTCCTTGGTCTTTTTTCTGATTTTTCACATCAAATTTTCCCACTCATCACAGTAGCAATCTCCTTGTGTGATGACGAGTGCACAACCTATCACGTGAATCAAGTTACCCTTATTTCACCACACCCCAACTGGTTTCACACATTCACAGTGCTGGCATCCTTTCTACATTTCTGTGATTACCATGATGCCTACGCACTTTTTCACCAGTTGCAGGTGGGTGTTCTATCATGTCTAGTAGATAATGAACTTGGTTCCCTCATTCAGAGTGGTCACATGATTGTTCAAAAATTTTCTTTGTTCATGTCAAACTGGGAATCTACCATCTCGACCGACTGGTCTGATTTTTCTTCTACCTTGGGTGGTTGTCATGCAATTTATGATTTTCCCAACATTACATCCAATGAAAGTCGCTTCACACACTATGATTTTCACCGTGTAATAGATTTATTCTTATATTTTTGTCAAGCAAGTGAGGCACCTTGGCCTATGCTGATGGCTAAGGTAGGCCCTCAATGTCTTGACATGACTGATGAGAATGACCAAATTTATCTATCAGTATCAGATTCACATCATGATCCCGTCTCTCGAATCAGGAATCCATCCTCTCAAAGATCATGAATCTTTCAAAACATCCATCACGAATTTTATGATCCAATGTTGAATGGCTAGAACAATCTTACTTGGCGAGTCGTGTTGCAAGTAACAAGCTTCAGTCCTGCCTCACACTCACTAAGAAAATTGGTGCATAACAACACACACTCACAAGAGGCCTTCGAGGTTTGTTTAAAAATGGTAGTCACGAAAGAGGTAAGCATGTGTGTTGGGTGGTTGTGACACATTCTTCTGCCTGCAGGCGAGACCTTCTCTCTCATATGCAAGTTTTTCAAGTTTGTTCATTTTCTGTTACACACTATTTTTTATCTGTTTTAATTGCTTGTATCTTTGTGACTGTAGGTCGGGTACACCTATGGTGGCTTCACTGGAAATTTCATTTCACGTAACCCCGACCATTTAATGTAGGAGTAGGAGTAGTGTTTTCTTTTCGCTTATCTATGCTTTCTGGTTTGCATGTTTGTTTGCATGTTGACTTGGTTGCTTTGCTTTTCTTATTATCTTTTGTTTCACTCTATTTGCTCTGCTTACTATTTTTGTTTAGGTTTGTTTTATTTTCCTAGTATATTACTATTTTTGTTTCCGAAAATAATTGCTGCCAACTACTATGTTCTGGCTTCTAAATAGAGTACGTGGCTTAAATTTAAAGAGACTTGTGACATTGCAGCACTTGGCCAACCTTGTGTTCGTCTTCTCCGTGCTTGGTTATAACCTTTGGCCAATGAAGTCTTGATGAAAAATATGAACCATGTGCAAGGGAAGTTTTGTTCCAACCATGACCCTGTGTCCACATTGGGAATCCCCATGCCCGTACTCAACCTTCTGCTCTGTCTGTTCAAGCTCATCCAACTAGTTGAAATGGAGAAGGGGAAAATATAAATGAGAAAAACTATGTCAAAGGTCTTACATGCTTCTCTAAAAGAACAACCTCTTCTTCTCTCAATGAGTCAGGATCCCTCTTCTACCCCAAAAATAAATAAGTGCCTATGCATAGTCCTCTTGAAAAATACAAAGGCGAATGAAGAGAAAGGCTTCCTGCACAGAGAGGTGAAGCACGCAACTCCACTGGGGTACTGACCAAGCTCACTAGCAGTGGAGCAATGTGTGTGTTCCTACATGACTCCATCGGGGTACTGCCCAGGCCTGCTGGCAGTGGAGAAACACCAAAGATGAAAACATATACTCTGAAAATCTTCAACTCGCGAGCTAAACTACCTTTCCCGGATTCGAAAACACTGCAATCAAGCTAAACTTTTATTTGTATTTAACTGAGTTGGCTAAAGGTGAAACATGTATGTCCATGGGGTAAGTGGGGAATCCAAAGTAACCCGCACAATGATTCAATACTCCTCAAAAGACCAAGGCCTTGTGCTATCAATGAACCAAAATAGAGAAGCTGGAGTTCTACCAGTGTGTCGCCAAGTGTTGTGGCGGCTACAAACACTCTCCAAAATTTTGGCCTGCACCCAAATTCAGAGCCTCCCTTAAGAGTTTCACTTGATGGTTGCATACACTCGGGTTCACTCTGTGAGCTCGTGTGAACCTTCACACCCACCTAGCTTGTTCATTCCACCCAAGCTTTTTGTATGTTGATTTCAATGTCTTGCTTGCGACCATGTTCTGGTCATGCTCAAGGTCTTCGCTTCGTGTGTACATGTTATGTTCACAATTAAATCATCTGTTGCACTCACACACGAAGTCCCATTCACTGTTGTGCAAGCATCGTCACAATTGATAAATGATCAATCACAAGTGTTGTGCTTGTCACTTACACCGTTATTCGATCATGTTGAATGTGTGTGTCTAGTTGGTTTGAGTCGTCTCATCGTCAAGTCATGAGGGTGTGTATTGTAAGATCACATTTTCATATTTCACTCATTCACACACTTAGTCATTTTGTTGAATGACCAGACTCCCCTCTCACAGCCGGACCATCACCCTACCATCGACTCGATCGAATGTCGCCCAAAACAGAACAAAATCACCAAGCAAGTCTTTTCAAGCTGCGCTGCCCGCAAGCGATCCAATCAACTTTCATGCTGGCCACCTGGAGAGTTGGACCCAGGACTGACTCCCCTCAAAAACTGCATAGAGGTTGGTAACCTTGCCCACTCTGCTAACTAAAGAAATTTTGCAGACAGGTCAGAGAGTCACCCAGTGCCCATCCCTGTCTCCCTCAGAAAATTGCGTAGTTTTCCCAGTCAGTCCTCCCGACAGTCGACCGGCTACTCATCCAGAAAATTATGCAGTTTTCATGAGTAGACCTTCTATTGCCCAGCAATCCACTCAGCTCATAAATTATGCAGAGATGATCAGTAAGTCTTCCTCCCAGCCTTAGTGCAGTGACCCTCACCAGCACCTCCCAGCAGTAGACTACCAGTTCCCTCCAGGAATTGCGCAGTTTCTGTTGCCAATCTCCTAGCAGCTGACTGCCTATTCCCCTTGGGACTTGCATAGTTTCTATTGATAGTGACCCAGAAGCCAGCTGCCTATTCCCTCCAGGAAGTGCGTAGTTTTGACTGCTAAGATACTGGTCAGTTCCTCGAAAAAAATGCGCAATTTCTGCCTGTTGATCCTCCATGTAGCCTACCTGTTCCTCCAGAAAATTACGCAAATTTTGTTGTCAAGCCCTTGCTGCCCACTCGTTCTCGAAAATGTGTAGATTTTGTCTGCCTTTCCTTCCTACAACATGGGTTTTCCCTCCCAAAATTTGTGCAATTTTTCCTTCCAGCCGAGCCAGACCTCGCGAACAGTCACTGTTGGCTTGGATTGCCTATCTTCATCACCCAGTGATTCTTGCGTAGTTTATATCAGCAGTGCTGGTAGCCATCATCCCGCCTCGCAACCTTGCTGCCTCTCTTGGTCACCTGCTTCTGAAATGATCATGTGTCATGGTAGACTAGGAGGTTTTTGGATTTGATGTCGTCTAGTCATGAGTGACTACAGGTACAGGTACACCAACAAAGATGGCGCGATGACGAATGGGGTGAACGAAGGGAGCACATGCAGAAGTACAGGTTCACCAATGGAAGAATGAATGATGCATGCGAAGAGACGTGCTCACGAACAGATGATCATGTGTTTGTGGACAGACGGATGAGAAAACATGCAAGATGTGCTCACAGATGGATGAACGTGCACCTTTCATGAATAGATGAGCCTATCAAGCCTTCCAACATACAAGCAAGGAGGAATGTGCCAAAGCAAGATCAAGCGAACCAATGACCATCAAAGACTTTGCACACTTTTCCATGAGGAGGTGAAGCTCTGACACACCATGAAGACATCCATCACCCAACAGCACTACAACTCGACATGCACTCCAGTAGCAGCACGAATGTACCAACATTGTCATGTCGAGTCATGTCATGAGTCACGTTCTCCACATCTCCACTGTGGGCCATGTTGTCAAGTCAATGTAATGTAATGTGGAAGTCCAAGAGACCCGCTTGTTGTACCAAGAGTCATGTAAAGTTGAAAAGTCATGGAAGTCAAACAGTCATGAGGGTAGTCGAACAACCACAAGGGTCAGTTTAACCCTTGGCTATAATTACCCCCTTATTTGTACATGCAAAGGACTTTTCACCCCAGCTCCTCCCACAGAGCCAAGAGAGTTTATAATCGTTTCTTTGAGGAGTAAGTAGTGGCTCCAACGCCTCTCACATGGGGTTAGTGATGTATGGTGTCATGATGTGTCTTGGAAATTTCACTTAATTCAGAAGCCTACTAACAGGCCAGCATGTTTTCACACATGTATCATATCTATTGTAAGACTAATCTTTAACACTTGTAATGCATGTTTCTTGAACCTATGTTTAACACTTGAACTAACTAACTTGTTGTAATACACATATGTTAATGAAAATGTGTTGTATATTCTGTTAATGTTGTTTCACTCGTGTAGACTACTCTCTTGGACATCAGACAAACCTTTCACATGGAACTTGCTATAACAACCATTGTACTTGTGCAGATTAATCCATTGAGTGTTATACATGTTATCTTCCCTTGTGTATTGTGATTGTCGCATCCGTGTGGACTGTTCGCCGAAAGTTGTGCACGTCTTGTTGTGTTGTGTGTTCCTAGCAAAGTTGGGAATTCTCCCAGCCAACTTGGGACTCACTCCCACCCTCTCCCTCTATGGTGAAAGAACCATTGACACAAGAGATAATTACAATCACTAGGCACACGAACCTCACTTCTCGCAAGAAAAACAGACCACTCTCATGTGCTGACAAGCAAGAGTTGAGGCAAATCTTTAAGATAATGGCAACCAGGCCATCATACCAGATGGGACTCCCACACCAAACGGTATGATGTCTAGTTTAGACTTCATATCGGGGAGATCCCCTAATGTTGTTAGGTCCAACACCGTCAACATGTCCCTCCACTATAGTCTCAATTGGGTCTTTCTCAAAATTGACATGCATGAGTTTCTCATGAGTGGATCTTCATTTAACTGGAGTAGCACTAGTAAATGCACTAGTGCACCAACTGACTATTAGTCCTCTATTAGTCCCAAAAACAATTGAGAACTAATTTAACTTAACTTAACTCAATAAATTGAGTGATCTAATTGCAACTCAATTTAAACTCATACTAGACCCCTAAAACTTAGGGAGAACATATACATGACTACAGAAATACTTCCAACTAGAAATTCCTAAGTTAATTAAAATTAATTAACTATTTACAATTTGCTATGAGAATATAATTCAATTTTAATTCTCAGTTTAATTCAAGGAAAAATTAAACTCGAATTTCTTGTTGCCATTTCTCAACACTCCCCCTCAATAAGAAAAGGATTATCAGCGACCACGATGTTGTCTTTGTGAAAGTCAAATTTACATCTTGACAATGCCTTTTTCAAAATGTCAGCATCTTTCTCCTTTGTGGGAATGTACTCTAACAACATAATTTGCCTCAATACACAATCTCTAAGATGATGATATCGGATATCGATATGCTTGGACCGATCATGAAAAATTGATTTTCAGAGAGCTTGATACAACTCTAATTATCGCAGTAAAACACAGTTGGATCAAGATGCTAACTAAAAAAACCAACCATGATCTTCCTCATCCAGATGGCCTGACATGTTTCCTGACTCCCAGCCATGTACTCTGCCTCTGCCAAACTAAGTGCAACCGATCTCTATTTCCTGTTGTACCAAGAAACTGTCACTGACCCAATAATGAAGATCCCTCCTTATGTTCTATTCCTGTTGGATGAAATCCCTGCCCAATCTACGTCAGTGAATCCTTGAAGCTTCACTTCTTTTGTCAATCTGTACCATAATCCATATTGAGAAGTGCCCCAGTGAGGTATCTCAACACATGCTTTGCCGCCTTCCAATACAGCTTGGTAAGCCTCACCATCGCTTGACTAAGATGGTTAACTGCATAGCACATATCCAGTCGTGTGTTCACCAAGTACATGAGTGAACCCACAAGTTGTCTGTAAATAGTAGCTTCCACTACTTCCCCTGAAGTAGCATCCTCCTTCCTCCAATTACATGTTAGAGGAGTCTCCATGGGTTTGTTTCTCTCCATGCAGAATCTCCTGAGTATGTAATTGACATACTTGCCCTGAGATACAAATAACTACCCATATCCCTGCCATACCTCCATGCCAAGAAAATAATGCATGAGCCCCATGTCCTTCAACTCAAAATCTCTTGCAAGGTCCTCCTTACAAGACTTGATCAACTAATCATCACCTATTAGTATGAGATCATCAACATAAAGTACAATGATCAATAGTTTACCTTCCACCATTATGTAGTACAGGTTCGCATCTGCTTCACTCTTCGTGAAGCCCAACCCTAATAATTAGCTATCTATCCTGGTGTACCAAGCACGGGGTGCTTGCTTCATCCCATACAATGCTCTCTTGAGCCGACACATATGCGACCTACCATAAACTGCCATTAAAAAAGGTTGTCTTTACATACATCTGATGTATCTTCCAACCCATCTATGTTGATAGTGCCAATATAGATCTAATTGACAAGTACCTTTGCAACGGGAGAAAAGGTCTCATCATAGTCAATCCCCTCTACCTATGAAAAGGCACGAGCCATAAATCTAGCCTTATGCTTCTCCAGAATACCATATGCAACTTTCTTTACCTTGCAAATTTAATGGGAGCTCACCATTGACTTGTACTCCGGTCTCAGGACCACATCCCAAACACTGTTACGAACTATGGAGTCATACTCCTCCACCATGGCATCAATCCAAACTGGCTGATGCACTACTTCCTTAAAGGAAGATGGCTCTATCACAACACATTCACCCATAAGAGAAATGTACCTATTGTACCTCTCAGGTGACCTCCTCTACCTGTGCTGAGAAGTGGGTGCTCCCACATTCTCTCGTGCATCATCCAATAGTCTGTTAGCCTCTCTGGTGCACTTTCTTCCCTCTTTGGAAGACTCTACTTGAGTGGATGTCTCCGCTCCTGGATCCACTGCATGTGGCTGCTCCACATCAATCTGAGGCTCCTCAACCTTAGGAGCTAAAATCTCCACATGTAGCTCAAGCTCCCTCTCAAAGGAAAATCGCATACCCTTCTCCTCATCGAATCTAACATCCCTGTGAACCACTGTCATCCTGTTGGTTGGCAAGTGCACCGGATGGTTGTGAGGTGTACCAATGTACCCCACAAATATCCCCAACTCTGATGTCATCTCAAGATTCTTCTGTGCATATTTGGTCACATGGCAATATACTGATGACCCAAAAATCCTGAAGTGACCAACATCTGGCCTCTTATCGCAATAAGCTTCCACTGGTGTCTTCATCTCAAGTATCCAATGTGGGATATGGTTCTAAACATAAACTAGTATGTTGCATGCCTCAACCCACAAGTGTAGTGGTAGGCCCTGATCAGGCAACATCACCCTTTCTTCCCCTACTATTCTTATGTTCTTCCTCTTGTCCACCCCATTCTGCTGAGGATTATGGGGTGTCATCAACTCCCGTTTAATCCCTTTTGCTGCACAGAAGTTATTAAACTAATTTGAGACATACTCACCACCGTTATCACTCCTTAGATATTTAACCTTCTTTCCCAACTCTTTCTCCACCAATTCTTTAAAGTCACAAAACTTTGTGAAAGTTTGATAATTTTTCTGCATGAAAAACATGTAGCATTTATGAGAATAGTCATCAACAAATATAACATAATACCTATGTTTGTCCGTGGATGTTGTCGAGAATGGTCCACACACATCTGAATGGAATCACTCTAGAATAGCCTCTGCTCAACTATCTCTGTCATGAAAGGAAGACTTGTTGTATTTTCCCAAAGTACACCCCTTGCATGTATCAACTTGCTTAAGCATACCTTTGGTAAGACCGATAGATATCTTCTACAATATCTTCAAAGCCCCATGATGCAAGTGGCCCAATCGCCTGTGCCACAACTCACCAATGTCTCAGCTCTATACCCTTTCTGATTTTATGCTCAAAGAAACACACTCCTCTACCTACAGCTTATAGAGATTCTTCATCTGAATCCCTATCTTCTTTACCTAACGCGTTGGCTATGTGTCAAAGGAACACCTTTCATTTCGAGAAGATCACATCATAGCCTCTATCCTCAAGCATGAAAAATGATACCAAGTTCTTCTTCAACCTAGGAACATACCTAACATTCTTCAAGGTGAGTGGAGCCCCATTCTCCCTCTAAAAAGTAATCGTTCCCAATCCAGTAATAATATACTTCCCGTCGTCACCCATATCGATATGCATATGGAGATCTTTCTCCTCCAGGTCACTGAATAACTCTTTGTCGCCAGTCATGTGGAATAAATCTCCACTGTCTAATTACCATACACTTCCCATCATTGATGACACCATGCATGAAATCAGGGAAAATTCCAATTCGAATTGAGAGGTCAAAGCCTCACCTGCCGCTCCTCCTGAGGAATTCTTCTTGGACTTCTTGAGTGGACAATTTGTAGCAAAATGGCCCAGCTCATGATAATGAAAGCACTCAACTTTCATCATGTATTTCTTATTACCTCCATGATAAGAATATGATTTGGAATGGGAATATTTCCCTTTCCCCTTATTTGTCCTAATTCTCTTCATCATCAGTCTTTGATGAAAAGTCATTCCTCAAAGACTTCCTCTTGATCTCATCTAGCATCAAATCCGATCACAGTCGTTCCCAATACAGAAGCTTCTCCTGACCATTGATAGAGTCCTAATAACTATGCCAACTCTTTGGGAGTCTTAGAAGAGCATGACTCATCATATCATCCTCGACAACCGTGATTCCAACACTTCCAAGTTCATCATGACACTGAGTGAACTTGGTCAAGTATTTTGGAATTGTCTCGCCTTTCTCCATTTTGATTTTTCGAATTTTATCCTTCAGTGCCAATTTCCTTTGGTCATTGTTGTTTTGATACAAGTCTATCAATGTTTTCCACATAGCAGATAGATTTTTCTTACCATGGAGACTCGAGACAATGTGGTCTCTAACTCCCTCAAGGATTGTCTGCCTCGCCTTCGCCACATACTTCTTCCATTCGGCCAAATTCTATGCATCTGATGTTGTTGGCTTAGGAATTTCTTGATCAATGAATTCCTTCAAGCCATTATCCTCTAGCACAACCTCCCTTCTATTCCTCCAAGCTATAAAATTCAAGTTTCCTTCGAAGGCATACTCAAGCCATAAACCATAGAAATCCATCTGTTGATCCTGAAGTATGTATTGAAAATTTGAATTTCACCTGTATCCCAAATCTGAAAACTTCGAAATATCCTCTAGTATATTATTCTCAGCTCTGATACCATTTAGAATTACCTGTAGATTCACAAGCTCATGTAATGTACTAAAGCATAGGACCGAAATCTATTTCTACTTTCAACCAGCGGAAGCCAATATATCGATGAAAACAATATGAACAAGAAGAATATAAATCAATGGCGCATAACACAAGATATATATGGGGAAAGCCACTGCTTAAAACCCTACTATTTCTATTCCATATATTAGAAATATGAGTGGAGATACAAAGATTTTTCTCACTAGAACAACTCTGCACAAGTATGCTCAACTCTCTCAGCTCACAAGCCAGCTCAAGCTAAATCCTTAGCCTATTCCACCTCTCCAATCCCCTAATATCTTGAGTAATTCCTAGGATGAATAGCCCGTATTCAAAGGGAATTCATGCTTCCAAAACTGCACAATCCAAACATAGGATCAATCTCTGATGCATGCATGATATTTACACTCCAGTAAATGATACCACTAATAGTACGATGTCCCTGCACTCTAGTCTCAACTGGGTCTTTCTCAGAATCGACATGCATGAGTTTCTCAAGATGGAATCTTTAGTTAACTGGAGTAGAACTAATGGATGCACCAACTGGCTGTTAGTCCTCTATTAGTTTCAAAAACAATTTAGAACTAATTTAATTGAACTTAACTCAGTAAATTGAGTGATCTAATTGAGAACTCAATTTAAACTCATACTAGACACCTAAAACTTAGGGAGAACATATACATGACTATAGAAAGACTTCCAACTCAAAATTCCTAAGTTAATTAAGTTAATTAAACTTAATTAACTATTTACAAGTTGCTATGAGAATAGAATTAGATTTTAATTCTCAGTTTAATTCAAGGACAAATTAATCTGGAATATCTTGTTTCCATTTCTTAACAACCAAGATGAGCCACAATTTCTTCCACTCTGGTAGGTACTCCCTCTGATTAACTTAGTCCTGATAATTTTCTCAGCTCTTGGGAAGTCCTAGAAGTGCTAGGCTCACTAGATCATCTTCGGCAACAATAATCCTAACACTTCCAAGCTCATCCCGACATTGGGAGAACTTGGTCAAGTACTTTGGAATTAAGTCGCCCTTTTCCATCTTGATATTTCTAAGCTTGTCCTTTAGTGCCAACTTCCTATGGTCACTGTTATTTTGAAACAGGTCTGTCAATGCCTTCCACATCAAAAATGTAGTTTCCTTACCGTGGAGATTCGAGACAATATGATCTTGAACTCCTGCTAGGATAATCCTTATCACTTTTTCCACACACTTTCTCCATTCAGCCAAATCTTTAGCATCAGATGTTGGAGGCTTCGAAATATCATGATCTATGAATTGCTTCAGCCCATTTTCATCCAACACTGCCTCCATCATGTCCTTCCAAGCTATGTAATTCGAGTTTCCCTCCAGGGCATACTCAAGTCTCAAACTGTAGAATGACATACTGCTGACTTTGAAGTATGAACCTGCAAACTCGATTGCACTTGTACAACAAACTCGAATTCTCCTCTTATATAATGTCTTCAGCTTTGATACCATGTAGATTTTTACTTGTAGATTCAACAACTTATGTGATATGATAAAACATAAGACAAGAATCTACTCTACTCATAAACGAAAACAAAAATTGATTGATGAAAACACTAAGAATAAAAGGAAGAATTTCAAACGCACATAACATAATATTTTTCTGGGCAAAGGAACTCCTCAAAACCTTGACTATCTATATTGCATTAACCAGAAGATTTGAGAAGAAAATGCAATGCTTGTTCAACCCGAACAATTCCTGCACAAGTACAATCTATCTCTCTTCTTCATAACCATCTCAAGCCAACACTTAGCCAATTCTACTGCCTGCCAAGACCCTACTTCCTTGCATAATCCCTAAGGGAATTAGCCCATATTTAATTAGGAAAATCTCTCACCGCAACTGCGCAATCCATCATAGGCCTTATACTAATTGTGTGCACCATCTGTACAACTTGGAAAATTATACAACTGATAATACACTATCCTTGAACTCTAATCTCAATTGGGTTTTCCTCTAAACTAAAATGCATGCCTTATTTATGAGTGAATCTTCAGTTAACTAGTGGAGCAGTGACGCTGCATTGAAGTTGCTCCGGGGCTACTAGGCCTCCTGCTAGTTCCTTCAAATGATTGAACTAGTTTAATTGACTATAACTTAGTTAGACTGAGTTAATTAATTACAACTCAAAAGAACTCAACCTGGACCGTTAAAATTTAGGAATCACTCTACATGAATCTAGATAGACTTCCAACTCGAATTTACTGAGCCAACTAACTCAAATTAACTTAGTTAACTATTGAAAGTTGCTATGAGAATAGAATTTCGATTTAATTCCTAATTTAATTCAAGGACAAATTAAATTAATATTTCTTGTTGCTATTTTTAACACTTGGAAAGGGCCTCATACAACCTTATTATACCTTCCAATACCCTCTCCCACCTTCATATCACCATTTTATCCCTTAAAATGATCACAAATTCAATCCTGTAGCAAAACAGGGAAATCATGTACCATCATGTAGCAATCTTCTAGCACCGTGTAGAAGCCCTCAGAAGCCATCCAAACTTTACCACAATTTCCCTTAAAGATTAACTTTTGTCTCATATCCCTTAATAATGTGTCTTAGGCTCTGAAACCATGATTGAGGAAGACCAAAGATGACTTAGGACTTGCCTTTTTACTAATGAAACTCATTTTAGAAACTAGGGTTAGTAGGCAGGTTCTTGAATTGAATAACATAGTGATGATTTTCGTGATTACTTTATGAAGCACCTAATGAACTATGTTGATATAATCTCTCTTCAATGTAGTGAATAAAGGATGATTTCATGCTTTTTGCTTTAGGAAAGGTAGATTAGGTTTGCTTTATTTCTTTTATGGTTCTTAAGCTAGGGTTTCTATTTCAAGCATTGCTATTCCCTATGCATAGATTAGGTTTACCTTTGATGCCACATTTACATTTTGTAAATATATTAATATCTACATTCTGCAAGTAGAGTAGCCTTTACATTGTTGAAAGTAGGTTAGAATTTGCATTTGAGCAAGGAGGTTACCATTTACAATTTTGCAAAGTAGAGTAGAATTTCCATTTTTTCAAATAGATTAACATTTTCATTTTTGCAAGTATATTAGAACTTTCCTTTTATTCAATCTCTTTTTCTTGCAAAGCTAAATTTAGTTGATAGAAGTCATTGTATAACTTGGTCTGGTCCATTTCCTCATAGTAACTTGAGCATAGCTTAGCCTACTGTGCATATAACACTGCCACTTCTTAAGTTTGTATGAACCCCGGGTTAATAATTAAATCCAGTAGTCTTAGAGGTTGTAACACTCTTGTTGCAATATTGGGGCTCATCACATGTTTATTATTTTCTTGGTCTTTATCCTTCCTTAATCCATAAATAATGTCATGTGATTCATACTTCCAGGCTCCCTCTTGTGGGAAGTAAAAACTTTGCAGAGTCTTCTCCACCAAGTCTAAAGTATTTCTTGAATTGACTACAAATGGTTCTACCTCATGAGGGAGGTGGAAATTGAAAACTACCTTTTTGGAAGAAAAATGCACATAATTGTTGTTGAATCTCTATCTGATGTACTCCAATGAAAAATGCAAGTCAAGAATGTTAGTAGCTAATAGGGTCTGCCTTCAAAACCATGTACTCTGATGATTGTGTGCTCTTCGAAGAGGCACCAATCACCTACTCTGGTGTCTAAAGTGAACTGTAACTTCTTTCTAAGGAAAGGAGGGACTCTAGGCAAGGGTTGACCAGGCAGAAGGTTATAGACCACTGACATAAAAGAAGACACATAATTGAATAAACCTTGGTTGTCTTCAAGATTTCTGACCATTAGTAACCACCCATAGATTGGTAAAAACACATTTTTCTCATCTACCATCTTGGATTTTAGGTGTTCTAAGTGAGAATAATGATAGTGCATGAATCAGTGAACCAGGTATGCTTGGTAGCTAAATGGCCTCCCCTCTCCAAATTCTATCATTTGGGAATGTATCTCATCATATTTAAATTGTGGAAAATCAAACTTGGTGCAGGCCTTGGTGGTCAGGTGACACAAGGAGGCTAAGAGACCTAAAACTGCTTTAGTTACATAAACATCAGTATCCAAGCCAAGGACTTGAGAAACCATGGAAAAAGATAACTTGGGCATGGAATCAAAGGTTGTGATGGGGTAAGGAGGAGGACCAAAAGGGGAAACTACTCCCTCTTGGACATACCAATGAATGATTTGTTACTTCATTTTGGAGGAAGAACATTCCACTTCTCCTCAAGGATCTCTTTATCTAACTTTTGCATATTTGTTTTACTTGGAAAAGAAAGCGTATATGCAATCACTTTTGATGTTGTTTTGATTATCACCTTGCCTTCTTGAATTGGGAAAATAACTCTCTTATCTAGAAAGTATTGGTTAATGCACCACAATACCATTCTTGGAAAATGATATACCTATGGGACCATTGCTAGAACCAGATTTGATATTGAAAATTTGTTGTGGTCTCTGATGATGTCACTATTACTTTGAACTAGATGAATAGCTTTCTTTATATCATAGGTGGTGATCAGTGGATCTCTGGCATTAGTATCATCATCATAAAAATTAGGCTCTTTGGTTTTTTCCTTCATTTGGACATCAACAAAGCTTTTGGCAGATGAAGTAGCCATTGGAAAGGGAAACTTGTTGAAAAGGGGTAGTTGAATGGGAATGGGAGAATGACAAAAGGGGATCCTTAAAGGGATTAACCAACCAATGCGGAGGCACCACATGGCTAAAGGGGTTTGGCGAGTGAAGTGGAGGGAGGATCTTTTAAAATTTATGAATAGTGAAAATGACTAGCATGCACAAGAGTCAAATTAAAGGGCCTTTGGAAAAATTGAGCTTGAAATTGCGAATTTCAAGGCAAATTTGACTCGTGAACACAATTATGAGGTTAATTAGCTAAAATGGGAGATTTTATCCATCCAAAAGAGGGATTTATTGAGCAAGACACACGTTTCTTCGCAAGGAAATTGCTAGGGCTTGGTTTAAATTAAAATTAGCTTGCAATTTGATTTGTGAGAGGCTTTAGTGAGTCAAATTCACTAAAACAAGGTGAATTATCCATTTTTTTCTAGTAAATTTAGGCTCAAAGGTCATGAAATGAACAAGTTTTAAGTTTGCATTATGTGGGTCATGTCACGTGTCAGGTGCTGACGTGCGGGAGAGTTGACGTGGTAAGGGCAACGAGGAAGAACTGTTCGTGGGGGATGGGATAACTCGACAGGTCGAGTTGACATGGGTCAGAGACCAACATGGAAGGGCTACGTGCCATTGTGTGCTCGCGTGGCACCCTCTGTGCCCCTATGCAACTCATTGTTGAAACTTTTCGACTAGTGTGGGGGTCATGAGAGGGCACCACATGCCCCCCTCCGCACCAATCCAGATGATTAACAATCATGCTAGTTCATGGTGCAGAGCACCCTAAGCCATTGGATGGCCCGACACATTCACCGTCGGATTTTTATGGTGTGCAACTTCTAGGAGTCGAAACTCTGATCCCCGTGGTTATCGCGTGGCCATGTTGTTGTGCCATGTCGACGCCCATCAGGAAGTGCTTGGGCCTCTAGGAGTTAGACTTTGAATTTTGTGATACTCATAAGCTCTCTTTTAGTCTTAATAACTTCTGAAAATATTTTTTTAAAAAATAATATAATTTTGATGTTAACATAATAAGAATAAAATATTACTCAACAACTAATAATAATAATCAAATAGTAGTATTGAAATTTTTACCTTTATATTTTTATAAAGCACATTTTATTCTCAATGTGTTAACTAATCTCATAATCAAATAGCATAGCAGTACTGAAATTTTCACCCATGTATATTTTTATAAAGCACATCTTATTCTCAATGCGTTAAGGTGTACTTTTTAACTCATATAACTTGTATTTTATCTTCTTATTGCTTTTCCATATTTGAAAATAATGGGCATAAAATTGATAAAAGAGAATATAGTTGAAAAAAACACATCTTATTCTCAATGTGTTAACGGTGTACTTTTTAACATATGTAACTTAATAATAATAAATCACTTTATAAAATTTATTATAAAATAAAATATATAATTTCTCAATAATTTATTAACCAATCTTTCTTTTCTAACTTGTACTGTAATCTCATAATCAAATAGCAGTATTGACATTTGCACCTTTATATTTTTTGATAAAGCACATTTTATTCTCAATGTGTTAACTAATCTCATAATCAAATAGCAGTATTGAAATTTTCACCCATATATATTTTTATAAAGCACATCTTATTCTCAATGTGTTAACTTGTACTTTTTAACTCATATAACTTGTATTTTATCTTCTTATTGCTTTTCCATATTTGAAAATGATCGGCATAAAATTGACAAAAGAGAATACAGTTGAAAAAAGCACATTTTATTCTCAATGTTTAAGGGTGTACTTTTTAACACATCACTTAATAATAATAAATCACCTTATAAAATTTATTAT
>APFE031142681.1:132217-165254 GCA_000404065.3 Pinus taeda | reverse complement strand
TTGCATGAGTGGCTGCCATGTATTCTGCCTCTGTAGTTGATAGTACCACTACAGATTGTTTCTTACTCATCCAACTGATTGCACCTCCAAATAGGTTAAACACATACCCACTTGTAGATCTTCTCTTATCCAGATCTCCAGCCCAGTCTGCATCAATAAAGCCTCGAACATCCAACACGGTGTCCAATCTTGGTCTTCCTTGGTAGCATAAACCATAATCACTAGTGCCACACAAATACCTGAAAACCCGCTTCACTGTTGTCCAGTGCTCCTTCCTTGGTTTCGACATAAAACTGCTTAATACTCCCACTGCATGTGCAATATCTTGTCTTGTACAAACCATTGCATACATCAAGCTACCAACTGCACTTGCATATGGAACACGAGACATGTCCTCTTCCTCTTCTTGTGTCTTGGGACACTGTTCAACAGATAACCTCACACCTACAGGAATAGGAACCTTCCCCGATTTACTATCCTGCATATTAAACCTCTATAGTATTATCTCAACATACTTCCTCTAGTTTAACTAGATCTTCCTCTTTGCTCGCTCTCTTTTAATTTCCAAGCCCAAAATATAGTTTGTAACACCAAGATCTTTCATGTTGAATTTGGAGGACAATTGGCTTTTCAAATCCTGGATAATTTCTTTGTCATTTCCAACCAGCAACATATCATCCACATACAAGACTAGATAAATAACATGGTCACCAATTAATTTAAAATACACACAGTGGTCTACTTTGCTTCTGGTGAAGCCAAGTCCCTATATAAATGTATCAAATTTCTGATACCACATCCTTGGTGACTGTTTTAACCCATATAGAGACTTCTTTAACTTGCATACCATTTCTTTCTTACCCTTCACCGCAAAACCTTCAGGTTGCTTCATGTAGATGTCCTCTTCCAGATTCCAGTGAAGAAATGTTGTCTTCACATCCATCTGTTCTACCTCAAAATCAAAAGCAGCAGCAACAGATAAAAGTAATCTAATAGAAGCTACCTTGGCAATAGGAGGAAAAATATCACCAAAATCAATTCCCGAAACCTGGGAATAACCTTTTGCTACCAATCGAGCTTTGTATTTCTCCACCTTTCCTTCTGCATTTGTCTTCTTCTTGAACCCCCATTTGCTGCCAATGGGTTTCCTTCCAGCCGACAACTCCACCAAATCCCAAGCCTCATTGTTGTGCAAAGATGCCATTTCATCAACCATGGCTCTTTCCAGAGTTTTCCATCCTCTGAATCTACTGCTTCCTTCACAGTTCTGGGATCATCATCAGTAATAGATAAAGCAATATTTGAACAGAAAGTAGATGGACTATACCTTTCTGGCTGCCTTCTTTCTCGAACTGATCTTCTCACACTCAGAGTTTGTGGCTCTTCATCTTTTGATTCCTCCTCTGTTGTAGAGTCTGATTCTTCCTCCTTTATTTCAGACTCTATCTTCTCAGGTTCCTTTGGTTGGACTTCATGTTTAATAACATCTTTCACCTCTCTGAACACCCCATCTCAGTTGTACACAACCTTCTTTATTACTGGGTTCCAAAGCTTATAACCCTTTAAACCATCCTTATACCCAATATAGATGCACTTTTCAGATTTACTATCCAACTTGGTTCGTTTCTCCTTTGGAACATGTACACATGCATCACATCCAAATACCCTCAGATGTGAAAGAGAGGGTTTCTTATCAATCCATACCTCTTGTGGAGTCTTATCCTCCAACACTGATGAAAGTGATCTATTGACCAAGTAACATGTTGTCTCCACTGTCTCTGCCCAGAATTCCTGTCCTAACCTGACACCACTGAGCATGCTTCTTGCCCTTTCCATCAACGTCTTATTCATTCTTTCTGCAAATCCATTTTGCTAAGGTGTATATGGAGTAGTCTTCTACCGTGCTATACCACACTTCTTACAGAATTCTTCAAATTCCTTACTGCAAAACTCTCCACTGTTATCTATCCTCATCACCTTTATCTTCTTCTCTATATGGTTTTCCACCAGAGCCTTAAATTCTTTAAACCTATCAAAGAATTCAAATTTCTTCTTAAGGAAATATATCCATGTATTCCTTGAGAAGTCATCTATAAATGATACATAGTACACAAACTTACTCAGTGATGGAACCTTCACAGGTCTAAACACATCACTATGCACAAGCTCTAATATTTGTTTCGCCCTCTCACCACCAGAGGGGAAACTCACCCGATTCTGCTTCCCATATACACAATTTTCACAGAAATCAAACTCATACCTTCTACCATACCTTTACCATGAAGTATTCGAAGGCCCTTCTCTCCAATATGTCCAAGTCTTTGATGCCACAACATGGTCTTCTCTCCAAAGACCACTAGATTTTCTGCTCCACTTTCAAGAACCACAAAATTGCTGCACCCATCAAAGTGATACCTTGCAGCTTGTTCAGAGTTCCAATCCGAACTCCCCGCATCAATACCAGTGCTCCCCGAACCATCTTGTAGGTATCCTTCTCGAACACTGTTTTTACACCTGCATCATTCAGCTTGCTTATAGAAATCAGATTTCTAGCCAATGCATGAATATGTAGAACACCCAGAAATGTTCTAACCCTTCCACCTTGCAACTTCAACTTTAATTTTCCGCGACCAACAATTCTAGCCTTCCTATCATCCCCTAAGAAGACATCACCACCATCGTATTTCTTATACTCACAGAACCACTCTCTATGGGGAGTGAAGTGAAAGGATGCACCTGAGTCAATCAACCATGCCTCCTGATCTACGTGTGTACTTGAAGAAGCCAAGTACACATCCCCACCTTCATCTGAGGTGGTTTTCACCTCTGCATAAGGAGCATCATCAAATCCCTTTCCTTTGTAAGGAGCTTTAGATTTACAGTCCATTTTGTAGTGTCCTTCCTTTCTGCATTTCCAGCACACCACCTTTACATGTTTTCCTGGAGATTTAAATCTCCCTCTAAATTTAGATATCCCACTCAATGACTTATTTTTGTTTCTGTTCTGGGACCATCCTCATACAGACAAGGCATCACCATTATGGCTCTTCATATTTTTCCTTCTCATCTCCTCCATCAGCAAGGATGAGACTATTTCATCAAATTGCAAGGCAGTTGCATTGCTACCTATTGCAATAACCAGACTATCCCAAGAATCTGGTAGAGAACACAACAAACTAATGCACTTATCTTCATCTGAAATTTTGATATACAATAGCTTACCACAATATTATACACATTTAGATGCTTTGTCACTGAGTCTCCATCTTTCATCCTTAGGTTATACATCTTTTTCTATAGGAACAGTTTATTCACCAAAGACTTAGATTGGTACAAAGTCCCTAAATTGTCCCACAAAGCCTTTGCCGTAGCTTCCCCTGATACATTCAACAATACTAAATCTGAGACACACAATCGTATTGTGCTCTTTGCCTTCTGAACCAACTTCTTCCATTCTTCATCAGACACTCCTGTTGGTTTAGTACCTGGATCTACCGCGATCCACTAATCTTTATCCACCAACAGATCCTCCATCTTGAGTTTCCACAACTCAAAACTCTGACCATTAAATTTCTCGATCTCTATCTTTCCATTGCTTGCCATCTGCTTTCACTACTAGAATCGATTCCGCAGATCTCCCATTGAACAAGGTCTAACACAAGCCCAAGCGAAACCCCTCAGCAACAAAGGTGTCCCCTTGAAGCCAAAATAGATCTGATACCAAATGTAGGTTTTAACCCTGTACAAAAATTACTTGCATACGAATCCTAAAACACAAAAAATAAACAATGCGAGAGCATAACACATAAAACACATATACACAGAGATTTTCCATTGGATCCCAAAACCGGGGCTACCAGCTTGATTTTTCATTATATTCTTTTCAATGTTACAATACATATTTATACATGCTGAAGCATCCAATACCATGGACCAAAAACCATCGCATCCAAAACCATGTGCGAAAATCATGGTGCATGCAAACCATAGGTAGGTCCACCCAACCTAATATAGGGTCCAAAAAACAAAATTTTCTAGGGTGCTTCCTCGGACCCCATAGAGGGGGGTTACCTAGACCCCTCAAACCCCCTGTGACCCCCCCGCTATGCAATAGACACAAAGAAGGGGGGGCTCTGCCCGTCCTCTAACCCCCCGGTTAACTACGTGGGATAGTCGTGGAAAGAATATAACACAACCCAACATTCAACAACCAAGAAGATATATTGGTCATACCACAAAATTTGTTCTTGAGTATTAACTAGTCTTGCGGTGAATATTTCTTCATCTTCTCACCTTGGATTTAAGAGGGGCGGGAGGGGGGACGCATTGATGGTCAATTAATAGCTTCTAATATTTATCAAGCAAGCTTGAGCCATAGCCTGATTTGAGGCCAGGTGTCAGAGCCAAGAGCTAGAGTTAGCCATAACCAAATTTAGAGTTGTAGTAAGAGATAAAGTCATGCTCCATGAGCATGTTTTTTGGTTGGTGTGCTGCCTTAAACCACCACTTGCAGAAGACACGTTTTTACTACATCCATTTGTGGTCATCTTCAAACCATTATCAGGGAGAACTTCAACTAGTATAAGACTTCATCTTCTAGCCAAATTTAGAACTGTTTTAGGAACTTCTTTGAGCTTTAGTTTCAGAGTTGCTGGTGAGACTTAAACCTCCACCGATAGAGACCTTGAATTTCTATCCCCTCATTTGGTCTATGGTCTTCCTTCAACCACCTTCAACCTCTTTAGGATTATCGTCTTCCTTACAAACCACCTTTTGATAGAGCACATCTAGTCATTGGTTGTATGCATTTTTTGCACTTTAACTCTCTTCTTGGACTCATATACACCACTTTGGATTAAGGGGGAATGTTGGACACCTAAGTCATTAAGGTTATAGTGAATAGTTACTAGAAGTCCAAAAAACCTTGGAAATTGAATCCAACAATCTAAATGTTGTATTTATATGTATATCATTCTTAATGAAAGTTGAACTCATTCCAACAATCTAACTAATAAATGAAATGTTTTTTTCCACCAAAATCCAAAAATACAACTTTAATCAAAATTATGATTTTTATTGTTTAAAATACATTTTTAAATACAATAAATTCAACATCATAAAAAAAACTAAAACATTCAAATTCTACCCATTAAATTTTTTTAGTTAAAATTTTAAGAAACCCATACCACAATTTAATTAAAAATGGATTTTAAAAAAAACCATTTTTTAAACTAAACTTTAAAAAAATAACTTTTATAAAAATTATATGTATAGATTTTAATAACTATTATGAAACACAATTATACATCTATCAAAAACTTAATATCCATTTGTCTCCCTTTTTAAAAAGACCGACCTTATAAAATTTAATATTAATTAATCAAGTCTGACCAAATTATATCTAATAATAAAATAGTAGTGCATAAATTCCAATCTCATCTTTGTCGGTATGCGAGCAATATTCATTATGTCTATACAGTGCACGATGTGTAAGTAATTAAAAATAACCCAAACCCATGTACTTTCTCGGGATTCTAGAAGATGCTCACACCTTGTGAACTTATGCATTTGTAGGCCCCTCACTTAATTAAAGAGAGATACCTATCCACAACTAAGACATTTTACATCTTTTTGGTAACTAAGCTTTTGACTTCGTTAAAATTTTATGATATTGGAATGTTGAGAAATTTAATGTAAAAATCTATGTTTGTTTTGTTGGTATCATATAGCAATTGACCAGCTTGTAATTTTTTTTGTAAACTAGGTCATAACTTTTTCGAACGGTAATCAATATACACAATGTTATAGGGCCATTAATGTGTGGGGCATTATATGTTATTTATTGGATAATGTACTTGCTTAACCGAGTCATAACTAAGAAGATTTGAATGACAACCAATATATACAATGTTATAGGGTGCAATATATGCCACCTATTGGATAATATACTTTCCTAAATCGAATGGGTGACTTAAACTAACCCCACTCATTAATGACCCATAACATTATATATATTGGTTGTCGATTTGAACTTTAGATTTCTTTGTTTTCACAAATCCTACATTACTTTGATCACCAATTACGCTGCCCCCAAAACCAATATTAATATTTAATGTTAAATACATTCGTTAAACTAAAAAAATAAAATTACACGAATTGATTCTGGGTTTTATAATTTTTAAACATTTTTTCTAAAATTCAAATAAAAATGATTCAAAATATATAATTTAAAAAAATTAAAAAGATTAAATTTTTTTATATATTAAAAAATTCAATTTAAAAATATAAAAAATTAAGATTTCACCCAACAATTGTATTGTGGGATTCTCCTAATAGTTATTTAAATGAAATTAAAAGGATAAAATACTCCATCTTTTCATTCTATCTTCCATTTCTTTGAGTGGAATCTAGGCTGTTAAGAAATTGTTGTAACTCGTTACCTTGAATTTCTCGGTTGTTGTAATATTAAATATAATGGAATATTTTAAATTGTTTTTTGTTTGAACAAAGTTTGCTAAAGAGACCAATTTGTGATAATGGGGTTAACATGCGTTAAATGTGTGGAAAGTATTTTGTGAAGAAAACGACGGATAACAAAATAGAAAACGACGGATAACAAAAGAGTATAACAAAATAGAATAGCTAAAGAAAAAATAAGATATTGATGGAGAGTGTAACTTGTATTAAAAAAAAGCAAAATAGAAATTATAATATTTCAAGAGAGAGTTGCATCAAAGTTGGTATTGTAACATTCACTACATTTTAGAGTTTGTATCTATGATAATTTTAAATAATTTATTGTATTTTTTAATATCCTTGCTAAAGAAGAGTTTCAAGTTTTTCTACATGTAGGTTGTTTTATAAATTTACATAAAACACAGATTATACAAAAAAAACATATAGAACTAGTTATAGTTGGGCACTTTCTTAAGTTTCTTGCCCCTTTGTGTGAGGGGAGCTTTGTTCCTCACTCTCCATTGGGTCGCTTTTATGGTGAACAAAGATATCCTTAACAATGTTGTTTGCAAGGAGTTACTAGTGTTGAGGTTGTTGGAAGTGAGAGACATCATTCATTCACTGAGAGGAAATGAAGGATTTGAGGTGATTGCATTTAGCCTCAAGGGTATTAGTTTATTTTTTTTGCATGTGAAGGAGGTTCATGATATTCACATTATGGGTATGGCTTGCTCAAGCACTGTAAGACTGGAAGAGATTATCATTAAGGAATTGTTGTTTGTTTGATTTATCTCCTCATACCTATAAAGCACCTTGCATACTTCCTTAAGTTGTAGGCTATCCATTTGCATCTTGTTAGGATATTTTAACCCAAAGCTAGAACATGAGAGAGAATGGAAATACACAATCCACATAAAACCCAAATAGTGAAATTTCCTCTCAATCTAAAATCAAAAGATCACCAGAGGGCAATGCAAACTAATATCAATAAAAACATCGTAAAAAAAAATCAGAGGGAGGTACCAGGAAGCCAAGGATTCCCTGGCCAATGAATGAAAGTTACCCACATGGAGGGCCTAACTTGAATTTGCAGAATTAGGATCTGATACCTTTGTTCAAGATAAGGAAAATAGTTGAAATTCCAACATCCAAAGGTAAAAATCTCCCCCGAATCTATAATAAACATGGTCCCAATTATCAATCTCCATAGTAACCGGGCCAGTCCTTGTTGATATCTGTAGCCATCCACCTAAAACACTAGCTTAAATCATAATTCTCCATATTGACAATTTTTCTACAGTTTCTTAGGTCATTTTGAGGCCCTAAATGATGTTCTTTTGATATGGCAAGGACCTAGGTTGTAGCCATTAGCAAAGGCTGGGTTTGTCCAAAATTTGTAATTCTTCGCTAGAATTTTCTAATGAGATATTGAGTGTGACAAGTGGATATTGTAAACAAAAGTTATGACCCTTAGAAGTTAATGTACCAACTAACTCGACTGGGGCCCATAAGCCTTTTGGCATTTCATCTCCTACAGTTAGGTTTTTGGTTGTTTATGGATTCCTTATTGATTTTGATGTTAAAAATGACTTTTTGGGCTCATTGTAACTTGGTGAAGATGCATATCCATCACATCTCTTCTAATAGATAAGCTACCACCATTAAAGCTAGTTTGTTTTCAATCAACATTTTTATAGTTTTGGAATTTTCCATTTATTAATAAAAGTCAAGTTTCACAGTATCTCTGTGTTTTAGTTATAAATATGTATTTCATTTCACTCCCTTCAAAAATATGGATCCGAGTGGTATCAAAGAAATTTTCTCTTTATATGTTCTTTTGTGCATGTCCCCAACAAAGTCGGGGTATAAGGAATTGGGACTTGAACTGCTTGAGCCCTTGCAAGACCATCCTTGCTAATCCCAATGACCTCCCATGGTGGAAGAAAATAAAGACGAGGGAGCAGGAGATCCTATTAAATTGTTGCTCGAGGAAGCCCTCACAAGATAAATGAAATTGATGATGGATAATTTTTCTCACATCCTTCAACAAATGCCAATAGGAGACACGTCTTCATTAAGTGGCTACTTTGGGGGTGCCATCCCCTTCAAAGTACAAGTTAATTTTATATTCCTATATTTGAAGGTCAGATAGATGTTAATGCTCTAGACAACTGGTTAAATCTACTAGAAGGGTATTTTTCAGTCTAGAATTGTTCAAATATAGAATATATTACCTTTGCACTCTTTAAGGCTACCCCCCATGTCAAGGATTGGTGGGAGACTTATTGTGAGAAAAGAGCCACAAAGGAATCCACACTATTTACAGTCACACCCATTTGGGACTCTTTTAGGGATGCTATTAAGGAACAATATTACCTGGTTGGAAGCTAAGAAGACCAGTACATAAGATTGACCACATTATGGAAGGAGAGGGACTGAATAGTGCCAGTGCTGAAAATAACTTCCACACCTTGCGCACCAAGCTGGGTATCAAAGACTCTAAGCGACATTTTGGTGCTCAAGTATTATGGCTATCTGCACAAATAATCCAGGAAGAAATTGAGTTCCTATACATCTCCTCACTTGGAAAAACATATCAAAATGCTATCCACATCAAGAAAAAAATTAAACAAAAGAAGTGAGACTTTGGATCTACAGGTCCCTAATAGAAAAAGTAGGGAAAGGGCATCCCCAAATCGCAAAAAAAAGGATAGATCCATGGTGGACAACCCATCTAATATGAAAACAAATAATGGTAATGGGAAGATTAAGAAAGACATGGGAAAGTGGTGTGAGTTCCACAAGAGTCCCTCTCATAACATCGATGAATGTCGTGTAAGACAATCATTGGCAGTGGAGCTGAAAGTGTTAGAGGTAGATGCAGGATATGACTTTGAAACTGTCCTAGAAAATAAGAAGCATATCATTGATGTAGAACCAAGTTCTATCGTTGCCACCACCAAGGTCCAACACAGTCAGCCCCAAACATTCGAAGGAATCTGAGCACCTTTTTCACTCACATATGTGGTGAAGGGTGCTCCAGTGCATTTCATTATCGATAAAATAAGCCAAAAGAGCCTCATCTCAACAAAGTTCATCAAATGGTTGGACCTTCGTGGCTCTGTCAAGGGTGAGATCTTTGTGTTAGTAGACAATGTCGCCTTCTTTATGGCATCAAGCCCTTCAAGGATGAGATATTGTGTGGTATTTCTCCCCTTGAAGTTTGGAATGTTCTTTTAGGCCAACCATACTTGTGGAAGCATCATGTTGTATATGAGTCTAGACCTCATACTGTTATTATTACTTTGGGCAAATAACTATACAGGATAATAGAGGTAGCTCCACCTAATGTCGTTTCTTTGACCTCTGCTAAGCAATGTAATAAGGTCATCTCCCAAGATGAGAAATTTGTCTTCTTCTTGATTCACTTTCAAGTAATGATAATCTTGTGGCCACATCCATGGCCTCCACATAGCGCCCCTCCACGTGGTAGAATAAAGAGGAGAAGGTCATGGAAGAATACAAGGGAATCTTGTCCTCACCCATTTGGGTACATCTGCACTTTCAGTTCAAACATTCAATGAATCTAACCCCTAATGAACCTATATGCAATGTGCCAATATACCATTGTTATCTTCTAGAAAATGAGGAAATCAAGTGCCAGATCTCAGAGTTGCTCCAAAAATGGCACATCCAATTGAGTTCCTCACCTTGTGGAAGCCCAATTGTACTTGTGTAGAAGAAATATGGCACTTGGAAACTTTGCAATGATTATCTGGCCCTAAACAAAATCACAGTCAAGTACTAATAGTAAATTTGCTCGGTTGGTAACCTTATTGACTAGATCAGCAAGACGAAGTATCTCAGTAAGATTGATTTGAAATCTAGATACCACCAAGTCCTAATAGAACCAACTAATATATGGAAGAATGCTTTCATGTCCAAGGAGGGTGTTTTTGAATCGTTAGTCATGCCCTTTGGTTTGACGAATTCCCTAGTAACTTTCATGAGGCTAATGGATGATATCTTTCATCCTTTCACCAATTCTTTTGTGGTTGTATATCTGGATGATATCCTCATCTTCAAACAATAGTTGAGAAAAACACTTGCAACATATTTAGCAAGTCCTTCACACTCTGCGGCAACACAATCTATGTGCTAACTTGGAAAAATTCTCTTTCGGCATGAACAAGGTCCAATACCTAGCATACATTATTGATGAGTAAATTGTGCATGTTGATTCAACTAAGATCTAAGTTATTTGGGATTGGCCAACCCTAATGACTCTAATAGAGTTTCGTAGCTTCTTGGGCCTTGCTAACTTCTACCAAAATCCATCTTGGGGTTCTCTTTTATCGCTTGGTCCTTAAGTCAAGTGACCAAGGGAGGAGAAAAATCCTTTTTTTTTTGTTTGAGTAAAAATAGAAAGCATTCGATGATCTGAAGCACCACATTTTCTATGCATTAATCCTCACCCTACTAGACCTACAACAACCATTTGAGATTGATACATATGCCTCTAACTATCTTATTGGTATAGTCCTTACTCAACACGAACATTTTGTGGCCTATCATAGTGAAACACCCTTTGATATTATTTGAAGATAACCTACCTATGATAAGGAGATGTACTCCATGTTGCAGACCTATCGATAATGGAAGCATTATATTCTATGGAAGGAGACAATCATCCACGCTGATAACAAGCCTCTACAATTTATGTAGACATAAGGGAAATTATATAATGACCTACATTATAAATGGTCCACATACTTGCAACAATTCCATTTGAAAATCAAATACAAGAAGGGTAGCACTAATCATGTCATAGTCTGCCTCAATTAAGCCCCATTTGTGGTGCTAACCATAGTTCTTAACTCTTGGCGACATGAAACCTCTAGGTGGACATAATTATAGAACAATGAATTAGAATTTGCTACCACACAATAGACGTTGATGGCAGGAAAGAAAGTTCGAAACATTCACCCCCAAGATCCATTGTTGTGCTACTCGGGTCACCTTTTATTCCTTTGAACGAGCATGCCAAGTTGATTTGGGAGTCACATTACAATTTGGTGGTAGGGAACTTTGTTGTGGAGAAGACAATAGTGGTACTTCAAAAATATTTCTACTAGCCAAAGCTTTGACAAGAAGTCTAGTGGTATATCAGGTCATGCACCACTTATACCATTGCTAAGCCAACCATAAAAAAGCATGGGTTTTACACTCCTCTACCTACCCCAAATAAATCTTGGGAGTCAGTCTTCATGGATTACATGTAATTTTTCCATCCACCAAACATGGAAATGATTGTGTGTTTGTGGTGGTCCATTGGTTCTCTAAGATGGACATTCTAGCAACATGCGAGAAGAGTATCACAACTGAAATCATTGCTAAACTCTTCTTTGAGCTTGTTTAGGTTCATTTTGGGATACCCTAGACCATTATTTTAGATAGGGACAAAAAGTTCTTCAACACCTTTTGGTCTAGCCTATGGTGTATCACGGATACCAAGTTGACCAAATCGACTTCATTTCATCCCCAATCATATGGATAAACAAAAGTGGTCAACAAGATGATTGTGCATGTCTTGTGCATGCATAACTCCAAGAACTTGTGTACTTGGGATGAAAGTTGGTAATTGAACATTCTATTATGTACATAGCACAACTATATATATATATCTATATATATATATATATATTATAATATATATATAATATATATATATATATATATTATATATATATTATATATAGATATATAGATTATATTATATTACACATATACATATAACATATACATATACAATACATTATGTATCTGTATATGTATATATATACATATACTATGCATATATATTATCATTTACATGTCTCTTCTCTCTCTCTCTCTCTCTCTATCTAATATATATATAATATATATATATATTATATATATATATAATATTATATATATATATATATATAATTAATATATATATATATATATATATATCAATGAGTGTTATGCAGAAATAAGACAGTTAACTTGGATAGGAACTAGCCAAGATGAATTTAGCCACTTAGTAGAGTCAACTTTGACTGGATCGGTGAATAACCAACGCAAAATTCGACTTGGTTGGAGACCTTTGTAAAGAAGTAATTGACTAAAATATCAAACCAACTTAGTGCACAACCCACTAAAGTAGATTGATTCAACCAATATTTAATGATGTAGATGATGGATGTGCTTATTGATAGAGACATTCATGTTTAGTATAGGTCTATTACAGAATTGATCTTGTTTATTTTCTACTCTTATTTCAACATTGTAACTTTAATAAATATGTGTTTGTAATTAATGATATATTTTGAATAGAAAATAATAACAATATTTTTTTTTTGAAGGATACCTAAGTTAAGTCGTAGTCATGTTGTGAACTGAGTTTTTCAGTTAGTTATTGGAGTCAAAAGTGAGGAGAGGGTGAAACATGAACCTTGTTCAAGGTGGGAAGTCTTCTTTGCCTTTGTAACTAAAATCAATGCTTATTTTATGAAATCATCCTCTTGCTAACAATTGTTAATATCAAATCAACAGTTATTGTAAAAATCTTGGCCAACAACAAAAAATAGTGTGTCTAGTTGTTAAAGTTATCCTTCGTAAATTTAATTGTAGACTCCAAGAAAGCAACAATAAGAAACAAACAATCATCCAAATAAATATTTATATAGCCATTTGATGCAATACCACATCAACATTAAATGGAAAGCATAAAAATACAACCAAAACTAAGAAGAAAAGGACAACATAGCATCTATTATAGATAGGAAGACAGATGAATGTGGAACATATACATAATTTTGCAACAGAATTAAGAGAGGATCTAAGCAGCAAAATGCTTTTGATAGAAGTACTTGTAGCAATAGAAATTTCAAGAACATGAAGTTGGATGGGCATACAAAACACAAAGAGTTGAAGTGACAAAATGATGACATGATGATATTATATTGATTGATCCCCCCAATATGAAGATTGTAGAATGGTTCTTAGGTTGTGATAGAGGTAAAGAGAAGGATGGTTTATATGGAAATTTTTCACTTATTTTATGTATGAAATAAAAAATCGAGGAGCGACAGTCACACGCTAGACTCATATGTAGAGAGAGTGAAGCAACGCCCCCAGATTGGAGAGCATATGCTTAACGGTTCCTGGTTGGAGTAGCAGCCCATATGGTAGAGATACTGTAGAGAATGTGAACAATTGAGATCTACAATAAGTGGCCACCAAAAAAATAGAAGTCAATGTAAGATTTGTACATGTGTATCTCTGTATCCAGCTAGCAGTTGTTGCGACTAAGTTACCTATGCAGACCGATGCACATGGTTGATGTACAGTAAGGATATTGCTACAAGAAGTAGATATTCAAGAGATTGTTGCATCCTTGCCCTAGATGAGTAAGGAATTGAGGGTGGGATAGATGTTTTAGGGGCCTCTTGGGCCTATGTATTTCATCATATATAATACACTAAGTAAATGTGAGTAACACTCAGTAAATATGTAAAGTAAAATAAATGAAGGATTGGTTGTAGTGGGTACAACCACTCCAACCACATCATCTATGTATAAGTATGCATGAAGCCTAATACAACTTGGTTGGAATTCCTTCCAAAATTATGTTATTATTCATGTATTCACATGTCTTCTTGTTGTTATTACTGTAATGTAGCCTATTCTTGCACCTGCAACCTAGGCTAACAACACCTTCCATATGTTCAACATAGCTATAACATAGCCCTCCACAAATCTATTTTCCATAGTCCTTTTCTTGTGTGCTTGGGGTTCCAATCATTAGGCCTAATTCATGTAACTATGCCCATTGCATATATACCAACAAACTCCTCCAATGCTCAAATTGAGGTAGACAGGGCAATCAAATTTGTTGAGTAGATCCAACACCTCCAACAATAGACCCATGATATCATGCATAAAGACAACGCCAAGTACAAGCAGTGATATGACTAGCATAGGGTTCCACATAAGTTTCAGGTTGGTGATAAGGTGTGTGACACTTATAGAAAGAGCACCTTGCATACATTAATAAGAAGTTGAGACCACTTTGATATAGGCCTCTCACAATCACAGAGGTGGTAGGTGAAAATAATTTTGAATTGAGCATTCCCCCATTCCTTGGCTTGCACCTAGTGTTCAATTTGGAGATGCTTCAACCATATTATCCACCCCTATTGGACACCTCAAAGGAAACCAAGAAATTGGCCCCCACAGAGCTCAATCCCAAGTTCTTTGAACAGGCTATAATGGATTGGATTATCAACATCAAGACAAGTGATATTGTTGGGAATAAGGAAATACTAGGAGCACAGGGGCTTCACTAAGGGAGCAATACCACACCATGTGCATTCATATTGGGGGATATATATTGAGGAAAAAATGACATGATATATTGGGGGATATGTAATGGGTAAAGGGTTTTTATATTGGTAAGTATAAAAAATGGAGCTCAAAGTTATTGAAAAAATATAAAGGGGTCTAAAAATTGTTAATGAAAAAATGGATACCTACAATATTTAGTGAAAGTGGGGGTTTTTTAAATTGGGAAGGTGTATTGGTTTCATATTGGTGGGGGTTTAAATAATGTGATTTTTAGAGGTATTTTCCAATATGTGGTCAAATTAGGGGTATTGTTTAGGATGCCACGAATGCATGTGATAGGTCTTAGGTTTGAAGAGTGAAGCCCCTATGAGGAGGAGGGGGGGGAGGGTCAATTAGTATATTATAAATTTCACACTTATTTAATCAATCATTTAATCATTTTCAATTAACACACAACAAAACAATGTTCACATGACATTTGTATACAATGATTTAATGTCAAAGCCCTTCTCGGAGAAAAACCACAAAAATGTTATTATTATGATGTAAATCAAAAGAACCAACTATGATTACATCAATTTTTGTGAGCAACCACTCATAGGAAGCCCCAACCCCCTCAGATAAGAAAGCAAAGAATATCTAGAGGCACCAAACTTTAATCTGTACAAGCACTAACCTGTTGTATCCAATGGATATATATTTCATACAATTTATAGACTAAGACCTCTAGCAAATATCTGTAATTTTCAATTTAAAAAAATCACCACGATGTCCTCTACAACCTCCTCTACTTCTACAACTCTCCTATACTTTAGCAAGCTTTCTCTGATTTTGCAAGCATTCTCACTCACATTATACAGAACACAACAACCTTTTGCTTCAATGAAATTCTCTTGCTATTGCACATAGTAGAAATTCATGCTTTCTCTATCCTACTACATACACACAACATCAAAATATAAACTCTTCCACTCCCTTGCTCATCTCAAAGAGAAAATTCCACAGAACATCACACAACTCAATGAGATACTACATTGATTCACATACTACTTGAGGAAGAACTTCAGTAATCACACAAAGCATGAAAATGAACATTATTTACTTCTTGCATAGCTCCAGAAGGAGCTTCTCGTAGTGACTACAATAAACTCTATGGTTCTAACTTTGATTTATCTACATTAAATTTGATGGTTTGTTTTCAGTTAGTCATGGTCATCATATCCAAACACTCTGTTTTTTCTCGAACTTCCACTAACTATATTTTGGTTTTCAGGATGCCAAAATTCAAACTGATTCATTCCCTTATGTTTCATCTCTTTGACGCATATGATTTGGGAGACGGGATCAACTACTTAAGCATGGAGAGCACTTATCCTCACCATGGTATAAAAACAACTATGTGCCCTTAAACCTTAGCACATAGCTCAAAGGACCAAAACCTCAAAACTGTTCTCTATGAAACGGTGCCCATCATGCCAACTATTTATAAGTTGTTCAACCAAAACTTGGAGCTGTGCACTAACTTGTCAAATATACTAAGTTGTTGATCTAGTTGTCAATCCATGTCACCATCCTACCACATGTCACACTATGAGTGGTGTTACATGTCACCCAAATTCATCCCACTTGGCTAGCTAAAAAGTCCAAAAACACCTACCACATGTCACTTTGTCGATGCACCATGTCATCACTCTATCACGTCCCTCCCAGATGTTGGCAACATGTCCTCTTACCATTGTTCCATGTTGTCTTTTTTTTTTGTGTTACTGTCATAGTACAAAAGGGAGGGTTTGGTATGCATGTTTTGCAACCATTTTCTTCATTATTTAGAATTTCCCCAAAGCATGCAATTCCCTCTAATTCATTTTTCCATCTAACCAACAAAAAATCTATCTCTGTATCACACCATGCCCATCACACCTAGTCTCTAGTTCATTATCAACTACAAACTAGCATGGCATGTAGTTTGTCAACTCAAAACAATTTTCCCATCAAAATCCTTCTTTCTAGTGCCTTTGTTTACTATGCCAACGTGCCTAAAACTATAAACTCTTCAACTAAATATTGGCATAGCGTGATGACATGTCAGACCATGTCATTTCCATGCCACATGTTGCTTTCTGATTGGTGCCATGTTTCACATGGATTTAGTCCCACTTGAAAATCCCAAATCTGCATGCCACATGTCACCTGCCACATTATGCCACGTGTCATCCTATTTAGCTATCCCACCAACTGGCTCCACATCATTGTCATGATCCAATAGAATTCTTAGATCTATCAACTTCTACATAACCATGTGTATGGGGGAAATGTCTCAGGGTCCTCTGTTTTTCACCAATTTCCTTTGTAAACCAATGGTGCCCATATGAGAATTTATTTGAATTACCAGTGTTGGAAACATTTCTCCATCCCGCCCTATTTTAAGCATGCTAGCATGCACAAAAACTTCCCAAGGTGTCTACCTCTAACTTGGCATGGCATGACATACTTTAGTTAGCAAGATATTTCATGTCTCGCGAAGTCCATTAACCACAACTCCTGTCCATTCTTTCATGACTTTTCCAACCAAAAACCTTTGTGGCATGCCATGAATTTAATAGTAAGATAATAGGAAAAAGGTTGTCCCATGCCTTTAGTCAGTCTTTAGAACCAAGAGGCTTTGAAACCCTACCAAACTTTGAACCACCATAACTCCTTATCACTTTGGGGTTTTTCATGGTGCCATATTCTACTGGAAATGTATTTCTAAGGAATGTACAACCATGCAATTTGTAGGTGCACCTAACTAGATCATCTATAGAAAAAAATGAATTCAAAGCTAATCCTTAAAATCAATGACCAATGTGACATCAATGACAAGCATCTTGAAATATTCTCAACAAATAATTTCCAACAACACATCCAACTCTACTAGGTTGTGAAAGCTGGGAAACTTCCTCACGAAGAGCCAAATTTAGCAGAAGTTTCCTCATTTGATGGGGGCCCTCAACGAAATGGAGACCATTTCTTCTTAACATGGGGGAAGACTAATTCAATTGGATATCGATTTTCATCCACCTACTCCATTGGCTCAAAGAATAGTTCTCCACCTTAGTAGTTTTTCTATAGTTTTTGGGGTCCTACACTTTTGAGGTCATTTTAAGGCCCTAAATAATGTTTTTTTGATATCGAAAGGACCTAGGCTATGGACATAGGAAAAACCTAGGTCATTATGAAATGTATAATTCTCTTCTAGAACTTTCCTTGAGCATGCCAAATAGATATTGTATGCAAAATTTATGACCCCAAGAAGTTGGTGTACCAACTAAAACCAATGGAGCCCACAAGATTTTTGGGGTTTCATCTCCTAAGGTTAGGTTTTTGGATGTTTAGGGTTTCCTCATTTCTTATAACATTAATGTAGAATTTTGTAGAATTTTTCTACAAATCAGCTAGCTCTGATACCATGTAGAAATTTCTCACCTGTAGATCAACCTGGTAATGCAATGTACTAAAGAAAAACACTTGATCTACTTCTACAAAAAAATTAGCGGAAGCTTAATCAACCATGAGAAACATCAATAAGAACACATATAATTGATAAGAAGGAATTAATCACATATAACACAAAATAATTTACCCAGGGAAAGCACCTGCCTAAAACCCCATCTCTGTATTATCATACAAGTGGAAATATAGTTCGGATTACACAAATCCTTAGCTTGGAAGTTATCCAGCTCTTAGTACAATCCCTCTACTGCTCATAGATAGTTAAAGGTTTCTCACAAAACTTCTCCTCTGCCCTCCAAGCCTCCTATTTCTATGCACAGTTTTTCCTAGGTCCTCCAGTTGCAACCTGTGTGATTCTCACCTCACACACAACACTGATCTCTGAAATAATTGCACAAACCAAAAGGAGATAAATCCTCATCATGGATGAGCTTCCTTTATAGGAAAAATATTCATCCAATTGATAGTACACTATCCCTTCTCTGATCTCAACTGGGTCTTTGTCTGAACTTGACATGCATCAGTTATCCATGAGTGAATACACAGTTATCTAAAAATAATAGTTGTCACATGCATGCAAGCATCAACAAATTATATCTCATTAATTTAACAACTTGTTAAATTAATCTAACTGAACTTGACTAAGTTAAGCTAAGTCAGTTGATCCTCTCAATATAGAACTCATCCTTAATTCCTCAATCAATGGAGCAAATCAAGGACACATTCCCCAATTAGTGGAGAAATAATTGCATGTTCTCACAAAGACTTCAGTTTGCTTTTCCATAACTAATTAACTCATGGAGAATTAATTAATTAATATTCCAAATTGCTGGTAAGACCAAAATTAATTTTACTTCCTATAGATAGACTAGGGACTGCTATAACTAGGAAGGGACCTAGAAATGCTATTTTTAGAACTTTCTATTTTTAGCAGTTTCACATCTCACCCAATGTGGCCAATGACCTCATTGGCCAAACTGCTATTTTTAGACATGCTATTTTTAGCAGGTCTATTTTTAGCACATTCTAAATTTAACATGTCTTGTTGCACATTTTTCAACAATTAAAAAGGGCCTTTTGACCTCATTGTAACTCACCCTGAAAATGGTGAGTAGCCATCACATCTCTTCTCAGAGATAAGCTACCACCATTCATGCTAGTTTGTTTTCATTCTACATTTTTATAGTTTCAACATTTTCGATTCATTAATAGAAATCAAGTTTCACTATATCTCTATGGTTTTCTTATAAATATGTATTTCATTTCATCCCCTTCAGAAATCTGGATCAAAGTTATCATAGGAACCTACTCTTTATCCTTTCTTTTGTGCATGTCTCCAACAAGGTTGGGGTATAAGGAGTTGGGACTCAAACTACTTGAACCCTTGTAAGATCATCATCACTAACTCTGATGATCTCCCATGGTGGAAGAAAAATAAAAATGAGGGAGTAGGAGATCCCATTAAATTATTGCTCATGGAATCCCTTGCATGAAAAATGAATGAGATGATGGATAATTTATTCCAAATCCTTCAACAAATGCTAGTAGGTGGTACATCTTCATCAAGTGGCAGTTTTGGAGGTGTCACGCCCTTCATGGTACAACTTACTTTTTATATTCCTATATTTGAAGGCTAGATATATGTGGATGCTCTAGAAAAATTGTTAAATTTGATAGAAGGGTATTATTTGGTCCACAATTTTTCTAATAGTGAAAGAATTACCTTTGAACTCTTTAAGGCTACCCCCCATGTCAAGTATTAGTGGGAGAATTACCGTGAGCAAAGGAACACGAAATAATCCACACTATTTATAGTTAAACCCACTTAGGACTCTTTAAGGGATGTTATTGAGGAACAATATTACCCTTTTGGAAGCTACGAAGACTAGTAGATGAGATGGACATGTTGTAGCGGCTACAACCACCCTCCAAAATTTTGGCCTGTACCAAAATTCGGAGCCTCCCTTGAGAGTTTCACTTGATGGTTGTGTACACTCGGGTTCACTCTGTGAGCTTGTGTGAGCTTTTGCACCCACCTTGCTTGTTCATTTCATCCAAGTTTTCACATATTGGTATACAAGTCATGCTTGCGACCATATTCTGCTTATGCTCAAAGTCTTCGCTTCATGTGTACTTGTTGTGTTCACTATGAAAGAAGCTACTGCACTCACACACAGAGTCACATTCACTGTTGCGCAAGCATTGTCATGGTCAATCAACGATCAATCATGAGTGTTACGCTTGTCACTCACACCGTCGGTTAGTCATGTTAAACATGTGTGTCTGGTTGGTTTGAGTCATCTCGTCGTTAAGTCATGAGAGTGTGTGTTGTAATATCCCATTTTCATCTTTCACTCATTCACACACTTAGTCATTTTGCTGAAGTTCTGATGACTAGACTCTCCTTTGACAGCTGAACCATCACCCCACCATTGACTCAATCGAATGTCACCCAGAACAACGCAAAATCACCAAGCAGGTTGTTTCAAGCTACGCTGATCGCAAGCGATCCAATCAACTTTCATGTTAGCCACCCGGAGATTCAGACCCGACATCCACCTGGGACTGAACCCCCTCAAAAATTGTGCAGAGGCTAATGAACTTTCCTGCTCCGCTGACTGAGGAAATTGTGCAGACAAGTCAGACAAACACTTGTGCCTGTCCGTGTCTCCCTCAGAAAATTGGACAACTTTCCCAGTCAATCCTTCCAACAGTCGACCGACTGCTCATCTAGAAAATTGCCCAGTCTTCATGAGTAGGCTCTCTGTTGCTCAGCAGTCTGTACAACTCAGAAATTGTGTAGATATGATCAGTAGGCCAGCCTCCCAACATCAGTGCAATTTCTCTTGTCAGTAGCTCCTAGTAGCAGACTAATAGTTCCCTCCAAGAATTGTGCAGTTTCTGCTGCTAATCTCCCGGCAACTGACTGCTTGTTCCCCTTGGTAATTGCATAGTTTCTACTGCCACCCAATAGCTAACTACCATTTCCTTCTGGGAATTGTATAGTTTTGGCTGCCAGGCCCCTGGCTAGTTCCTCCAAAAAAATACATAATTTCTGCCTGTTGATCCTCCATGCAGCCCAGCTTGTTCCTCCAAAAAATTGCGCAAATTTTTCCTTCCAGCCACTATTGCCTGCTCATTCCGGAAAATGCACAGATTTTGTCTACCTTTCCTTCCTGCAACATGGACTGTCCCTCCCAAAATTTGCGCAGTGCCGAGCCAGACCTCGCGGATAGTCATTGTCGACTTGGACTGCCCATCTTCATCACCTAGTGACTCTTGCGCAATTTTCATCAGCAGTGCCCAGAGCCATCATCTCGCCTCATAACCTTGCTACCTCTCCCAGTCACCTACATCCGAAATGACCATGTTTCATGGTAGACTAGGAGGTTTTTGGATTTGATGTCATTTCGTCATGAGTGACTACATGCACATGTACACTAACAAACATGGCAGGATGACGAATAGGATGAACAAAGGGAGCACATGCAAAAAGACAGGTTCACCAACAGATGAATGAACGATGCATGTGAAGAGATGTGCTCATGAATGGATGATCATGCAAAGATATGTTCACGAATGAACAAATGAGAAAACATGCAAGATATGATCACAGATGGATGAACGGACAAAAATGCACCTTTTGCGAATAGACGAACTTGTCAATCCTTCCAACATACAAGCAAGGACCAATGTGCCAAAGAAACATCAAGAGAACCAACGGCCATCGAAGACTCTGCGCACCTTGCCATGAGGAGGCGAAGCTATGACACACCACGAAGAAATCCATCACCCAACGACACTGCAGCTCGACATGCACTCTAGCAGCAACATGAATGTACCAACACTATCATGTTGAGTCATATCGCCCACATCTCTACTATGGGCTATGTTGTCAATCAATGTAATGTAACGTGGAAGTACAAGAGACCCACTTGTTGTACAAAGAGTCATGCAGATTTGAAAAGCCATGGAACTCAAACAGTCATGAGGGTAGTTGAACAACCACAAGGGTCAATTTCACCCTTGGCTATAAATACCCCCTAATTTGTACATGAAAGGAATTTTCACCTCAGCTCCTCCCACATAGCCAAGAGAGTATGTAATATTTTCTTTGAGGAGTAAGTAGTGGCTCCAACGCCACGTGCTTAGGGTTAGTGATGTATGGTGTAACGATATGTCTTGGAACTTTTTCTTAATTTAGAAGCCAGCTAACATGCTAGCACATTTTCTCACATGTATTCTAACTGTTGTAAAACTAATCTTGAACACTTGTAATGCAGGTTGCTTTAACCTGTGTTGAACACTTGAACTTATTTCACTTGTTGTAATACATAATCTGTTAATGAAAATGTGTTGTATATGCTGTTAACATTGTCTCACCTGTAGTAGCTCCCACCCTAGATAGTAGAAAAACCTTTCACATAAAACTTGTAGTAACAACCGTTACACTCGTGTGGACTCATCCGCTGAGTGTTGTATGGGTTATCTTACCTTATGTGTTGTGACTTCCGCATGTATGTGCACTTCTCCTTCGGAAGTTGTGCACGTCCTGTTGTGTTGTGTGTTCCTAGCCGAGTTGGACTTCATCCCAACCAACTTGGGACTGACTCTTACCCTCTCTCTCTACAGTGAAAGAACCATTGACACAAGTAAACCAGCATTCACCAAGCACGCGAACATCACTTCTCGAAGACAAATCAAACCACTCTCCTGTGCTGACAAGCAAAAGTTGAGGCAAATCCTTAAGAAAATGGAAACTGGGACATCATACCGTGTGTGACTCCCACACCAAATGGTGTGAGCTCTAGTTGGGACTTCATACTGTGATGATCCAATGAATTTTAGCAGGTCCAACACTGTCAACATTTCTGGAGCTAGAAGGAGGGAAACCAGTTGTATATGGCTAAATATCCCCTCACACTCATTCATCAATCATCTGGTCAAGGCAGTAACTCACATTCCCTCTCACCTACACACGACTCTATAGTTGGTTACTCCTCACCTCCCAGGATTGAACACGAGATTCTGTATCATAAACTTCACTCCATCCATCCCATCACTCACCAGTTCACAAAAGTAGTCAGACTGATCCTAGGCATACACCATCTTCCATACGCATCAATAAAGCCAAAAGGGAGTTGTTGTATCATCGGTGGAAGAAGCAGTCCTTGCCACACTTGAAAGTCTAGCAGAAGCTATCAAAGATAGAGAGGAACCTCTAGTCTTCCAGCAAGGTGAACAAGGTACTCTTGTTATATTGGGATCAAACTCTGGTATCTGAGGTGGAGGGGAAGGCAACGGAGGAGGCAGAGGCGGAGTTGAACCAATAGACTCGGAGCTAGAACCATCAGACTCTGAAAGAGAGGAGGAGGAAGAAGAAGAAGAAGAGATGGTTGACCCAAATATTGAATGGATGACTCAGGGACCATTGGCTCTCCCGATTGTTCTGCACAAGATGCTGAAGCGAGTGGAGAGAATGAACACCAAGTTCAACCCCAACAGCACAGTGAAGGTAGAAGGCCACTTGGATAATTTCTACCTATAGCTGCAGACCCTTGAGGTAAGGTATGACGACTTAGAATGTAGATTTTTCCCATGCACCTTGGATGGTCATGCAACTGCATGGTATCACAACCTTCCACCAAACTCTATATAGAACTGGGGTGCATTCAAACACATGTCCCTTGAATGATTTGCTAATGAAAAGACCCCATAAATGCTACTCAAAGAGTTGGGAAGCCTCAAGATGGAGGGAAAAGAAAAAGTAAAAGACTTTAATCAGAGGTTTACTTGCATTTTGAACAAGTTTGTAGCAAACACTAAACCTCATGAATCCATCACTATTGATTACTACACGTCTGCACTGCCAACCAGCATTGCGTAGTTCGTCAAGTGAGATACGAAACCAACACTCATGGAAAGTTGTGAAGAGGCTATTGCTGTTGAGAAAGACCTGCATGCAATTAGAGTCATCAAGGATGAAAAATCAACGAAGGACTCCAAGGATGTGAGAAGGAAGCCCCAAGCAATGGCGAGCAAGGGTAGAGACAAGGAAGAAACTGATATTGAGACCCTCACTCACCTTGTCAAGAACTTGCCTACGAAAGTGTCCGAGCTCAAATAATAGAAAACGGACACATTTGCAAGCAGCTATCTGCCCAGACAAAGACAAGCAAACAACTCATCGAGCGACTCATCAATTAGCAACTGGTTTGCTTCAAAAACTACGTAGAAGCCCGTGTTCCAACTCGAACAATGCATAGATCCTAAGTTATGTTCCTTGCATGAAGAACATCACCTCAAGAACTCTTGTTTGGGCTAGAAGTGAGTCCTTAGCTTTGTCTGCATTCATACACTTGATGTAGAAAGCAATATGCAAGAGCAGCCATAAGACACTGATGATGACGAAGAGGTTGCACTTGATGAAGCATCAAGTTCTTGGTATGTGGTGAATGCATATCAGTACTCGTAAGTGATGTCGAAGCTGAACACTGAGAAGAAGCTCCAAAAGCAAAATGCTCATTACAATCTTAGGAGTAAAGGGGCTCCCCCTACACTTGGGGAAATGCAAGAGAAGTTGAGACTGTTGATGAGGAAGGCCAATCCACCAGCCACCCCAAAGCAGTAAACACAAAGCAAGTCTGGGAAGATAATGGTAGATAAGAGTACATCCATGAGTAGCAAGCTGCAAAACACTCCACTAGACAACATGAACATCCATTCTACCCGATACACCTCAGTGAGTCTACCACCTTTGGACTACAACATTGTTGATGACATGAAGAAAACTCGAGCGAACATCAGTTTGTTTGAGTTAGCCAAGCTCCAGAGTCAGTGAGATATCCTGATGCGTGCATTGGGACAGACAACAACAGACAATGCAACCTCTACCAACAAAGGGGCAAGCACACCTCTTGGATCACTTTCCACTGTGCTCGACACACTCAGGATGGAAGAAGAAAACTCAGGTTTCCCTCCATTCCTACTTTCATTTGAATTTTTTAACTACAATGTTCACCACTGTTTGGTTGATTCTGGCACGACAACCAACGTCATGTCTCTCTCCATTGATAAGAAGATCAATGCGCAACGAATCATCAAACTTGATTGAACAGTGGTACCAACCATTAGTGAACTACGAGACATGATCATCTAACTATCTCATGACAGTCGAATCCACCAATGCATCAACATAGTTGTTGTGGACATACCAGAAGTATATGGTCTACTACTCACTAGAGACTGGTCCAACAAGCTAGACAAATATTTTGCTATAGACTGGTCTCACATGTGGCTTCCATACAAGGGAAAGTGCAACCAAATCCGAGTGTTATCCGAGAGGTATATGAAACAAAATGTCACTCCCCTTAACAACGAGAACGAATCGTTGGCCTTCGTAGAACTCATGTTTGGCAACTTCCTCCTGGAAACAACATTGGAGTGTTATCCTACATGGCCAGCTCCAACCCCATCAGACATGTAGTTGGGACTCCTTCTTTGCCAAACTGATGGTGCTAAAACATGTACAATGCATTATACTAGTTGTAGTAGTAGCGGTAGCAACAATAGCAGCAACAATGCTAGCATGCTAGGTCTGTGTACAGACAATCCATGGGCCATGGATTTTGACAAATCAAAGACACATGACGACTCAAGGACCGGGTGTATCTCAGTCTCCCAAAGCAACAGAAAATGCATGGTTTCCAGTTACTTAAAGTCTGAGTGCACAAACAACGCTTCCGAGTATGAAGCACTCGTGTTGAGCTTACAAAGGACCATCAGCCTCAACATGGTCACACTCAAGGTGATACTACACTTCGCAGACAATATTGATGATTTCAAGGAAATAACAACTGATGAAGGTAAGTACGAGCATCCCCTGAAAACTGTAGATGATGGAAATAAAGGAAGCCTCATTCTCGAGGGTGGGGTTTCCCTCAACAAGCTCTATGGTCTGCAAAATTTCTATCAAGGGCCAAGAAACAATAGAACCCATCGGACCACCACCACAAAGGAAAATGGCAACTTGGGAAACTATCATGATCTGAAGATAGCCAATCTCAATACAAGCTACACATCGCAACAATGACAAGTCTTTTACCACTTGCCCAAATAGTATTGGTATGGGTCTAGTACACAAGTAGATGATGACCTGAGTACACACTACACACGAGCAGTTCAACACAAGATTCCAAGTAAAGGAGGAGACTAGCCATTGTAGAAAACACCAAGTAAAACACATATGTTGTTTGAACTCCTTATACAGAAAAAATTGACTAACATTTTGGATGATTGGATTACTTACAAAGTTTATCATCACACTTAGTTTTCTAATTTAAATTCCGCACGTAAGAAATCCGGGAAAATCTACTTATGCATTGATTTCAGAAACTTGAACTGTTCCCAGTACTTGAAGCAGTGGTGTTGTCTTCACTTAAAGGTCTTTTGGAATGCCACCATGTTCCAGTAGTGGAGCTCGGTGGAATTACACTGGTCCACGAGAAGCTTGGCTCACACACGTATCATTTGAAATCACCTGATGAGAGGATTGATGACCTTCCTGTCAATGGCCAAGATCTCAAACATTACTTTTAGTAGGTCGGGCTGCGCCCGTGCCATGTACATAGTCTGCTTGCTGCTTGTTGTTTTCATCTTGTTTGCTATGCTCACCATTTTTACTTTGTTTTTTCTTCTTACTATTTTTTTTATGTTTGTTTTGTTTTCTTGGTATAATACTAATTTTGTTTCTGGAAATAAGTGCTACCAACTACTATGTTCTGGATTTTGAATAGAGTATGTGGTTGAAATTGAAGAGACTTGTGACACTACAACACTTGGCCAGTCTTATGTCTGTCTTCTCTGTGCTTGGTTATAACCTTCGACCGATGAAGTCTTGATGAAAAATACGAGCCTTCTGCAAGGGAAGTTTTGTTCCAACCATGAACCCATGTCCACACTAGGGAAGCCCCATACTTATACTCAACCTTCTGCTCTATGTGTTCAAGCTCATCCAACTAGTAGAAACAGAGAAGGGGAAAATCTAAATGATTAAACCTATGTCAGAGGTCTTACATGCTTATTTGAAGGAACAACCTCTTCTACTCTCAATCATTTGGGATCCCTCTTCTACCCCAAAAAAGAAATAAATGTCGATGCATAGTCTTCTTGAAAAATACAAAGGCGAATGAAGAGAAAGGCTTCCTGCGCTGAGAGGTGAAACATACAACTCCACCGGGGTACTGACCAGGCTCGCTGGTAGTGGAGCAATGTCTATGTTCTTGCGTGACTCTACTAGCGTACTGTCCAGGTCTGCTAGTAGCTGAGCAACACCAGAGATGAAAACTTATACTCTGAAAATCTTCAACTCGTGAGCTAAACTACCCTTCTCGAATTTGAAACACTGAGATCTAAGCTGAACTTTTGATTGTGATTGACTGAGTTGGCTAAAGGTGAACCACGTATGTCCATGGGGTAAGTGGGGAAGCCGAAGTAACCTGCACAATGATTCAATACTCCCTGAAAGACCAAGGCCCTGTGCTATCAATGAACCAAAATAGAGAAGTTGAGTTCTACCAGTGTGTCACCAAGTGTTGTAGCAGCTACAACCACCTTCTAAAATTTTGGCTTGCACCAAAATTCAAAGCCTCCCTTGAGATTTTCACTTGATGGTTGTGTACACTCGGGTTCACTCCGTGAGCTCGTGTGAGCTTTTGCACCCACATTGCTTGTTCATTTCATCCAAGTTTTCTCATATTGGTATCTAGGTCATGCTTGTGACCATATTCTGGTTATGCTCAAAGTCTTCGCTTTGTGTGTACTTGTTGTGTTCTTTATGAAAGAAGATGTCACACTCACAAATGGAGTCACATTCACTATTGCACAAGTGTCATCACAGTCGATCAAAGATCAATCACAAGTGTCACCACAATCGATCAAAGATCAATCACAAATGTCATCACAATCGATCAAAGATCAATCACAAGTGTCACGCTTGTCGCTCACACCATCGGTCAGTCATGTTGAACATGTGTGTCTAGTTGGTTTGACTCGTCTCGTCATCAAGTCATGAGGTTGTGTGTTGTAATGTCACATTTGCATCTTTCACTCGTTCACACACTTAGTCATTTTTCTGAAGTTCTGATGACTAGACTCTCCTCTGATAGCCAGATGATCACCCCGCCATCAACTTGATCGACTGTCACCCAGAACAACGCAGAAGCACCAAAGAACTCTTTTCAAGCCACGTTGATTGCAAGTGATCCAATCAACTTTCATGCTGGCCACCCAGAGAGTTGGACCTGGTAGCCACCCTTGGATTGACTCCCCTCAAAAATTGCGCAGAGACTGCTGACCTTGCTCGCTTTGCTGACTGAGAAAATTGCACAGATAGGCTGGACAAACATCAGTGCCCATCCCTGTCTCCCTTAGAAAGTTGTGTAGTTTTCCTAGTTAGTCCTTCCGACATTCGACCGACTGCTCATTGAGAAAATTGCGTAGTCTTCATGACCAAGCTCTCTGCTACTCAACAGTTTGTTCAGATCAAAAATTGCACAGAGATGATTAGCAGGCCAACCTCCCAGCATCAGTGCAATTTCTCTTGCCAACAACTCCTAGTAGTAGATTGATAGTTCCCTCCAGTAATTGCACAATTTTTGCTGCCAATCTCCCGACAAATGAATGCCTGTTCCCTTTGGGAATTGTGTAGTTTCTATTGCTAGTGAACCAATAGCCAAATGTGATTTCCCTCTAGGAAATGTGCAGTTTTGGTTGCCAGGCCCCTGACTAGTTCCTCCAAAAAAATGTGCAATTTTTTCCTATTGATCCTCCATGCATGTTGGCTTGTTCCTCCAGAAAATTGCGCAAATTTTTCCTTCCAGCCCCATCTACCCACTCATTCCAGAAAATGCACATATTCTGTCTGTCTTTCCTTCCTACAATCCGAACTATCCCTCCAAAAATTTGCGCAGTTTTTCCTTCCAACCAAGCCAGACCTCGCGGACAATCACTATCAACTTGGATTTCCCATCTTCATCACCTAATGACTCTTGCACAGTTTTCATCAGCAGTTCCCAGAGCCATCATCCCACCTCGCAACCTTGCTGCCTCTCCCTGTCACTTACATTCGAAATGATCATGTGTCATCGTAGACTAGGAGGGTTTTGGATTTCATGTCGTCTCATCATTAGTGGCTGCAAGCACATGTACATTAACAAACATGGTGCGATGACAAATGGGATGAACGAAGGGAGCACATGAAGAAATATAGGCTCATTAACAGACTAACGAACGATGCATGTGAATCGATGTGATCGTGAATGAATGATCATGTAAAGATATTTTTACAGACGAACGAATGAGAAAACATGCAAGATATGCTCACGGATAGACAAATAGATAAACATGCAGCTTTCCCAAACAAACAAACCTGTCAAGCCTTCCAACATACAAGAAAGGAGAAATGTACCAAATCAACATCAAGCGAACCAACGAGCATCGAAGACTCTGTGTACCTTGCCATGTGGAGGCAAAGTTGTGACACACTCCGAAGACATCCATCACCCAGCAATATTGCAGCTTCACATGCACTCCAGTAGCAACATGAATGTACCAGCACTGTCATGTTGAGTCATGTCATGGGTCATGTTGCCCACATCTATACTATGGGATATTTTGTTGATGAGCAACAGTATTGTAGCAAGAATGCTGCAACTCCTGGGGCTACCAGCTTTACTTTATAAACCTGGGGTTCGTACAAACTTGGTGGTGACAGCGTTGTATACACAAGTAAAAGTGATGGTTCTGCCTTTTTTCATTATTCATCTGGCGAGAGACCACTAGGGTTTTCAAGTCAACCCTCTATTGATTTAGAAGAAGCTTGATTACTGATGAAAGAAAGATAAATCTACTCTAAGAGAAAGCTCGTCTACTACAGTAAGGGAAAACACTGAAATCCAACGCTAAACACACCATTTCCTAACTAACTGCTGAGAAACTATGCTTTACAAGAATTCCAAGCTAACATGTATGAAATGCTACTATCCTAAGCATGGAAGTTGAAAACATCAAACATCAGTACTATGCATGTAAAGGACTGAAATAAACCTGTTTTTTTCTTTTTATTCTTTTTATGGAAAAACAAGTGTGAAAGCTAATATATTTTGGTGATGTGGCAGGTGTCTTAGGGATGTTGGTGAATGGTTGGAAGTTTTGGGAGACCCTTAGGTGACCTTGTGTCACTTCCTGGAGGTTTTCCCTCAATGTGGCCTCAAAACAGGCCACTATAGGAAAACCTACAGGATGTCCTAAAAACCTATAGGATTCCCTTTATTTCTACAGGATACAGCTGAGAGCAAAATGATGGGTGATAGAGGTGATGGAAGGCTTAGGGAAGGTGATTGGTGGATGGAATGGAGTGAGAAAATTCCTAGGATCACTCAGAACTAAAAACCAAGGTTGGGAGATGGTTGGATTTGCTTAACATGCTTGGAGAAGTTTCCATGTAAAATGATGAAATTGGTGAAGGTCTTAGTGAAAGAAAGGAATGATTATGGATGTATGAAGTTGGAAGGAGGTTGCTTGATATGAAATCTTTCTCTACTTCTGAAACACTTGTAATGCATCAAACAATGATATTTGCTCAAAAATCATGTTTAAAATTGTTGTAGATTCATTAACAAAATATTTGAACACTAAGAAGTTCTCTTGGTGCAAATAAACAATGGGTATTACTACATTGGATCGTTGATAATGTACTCTTGTGATCCCTTGTATGCAAACAAAAAAAACAACTGGGAGAATGTTGTGTATGTGTTGTATTCTTTGCATGACTAGTTCCATGTGTGATTGTTGCTCTAGGTTCAATGGGAGGGCATAGGTCCCTCTTCCCCCCCACCCACAAATAAAAAGAACAAAAATAAATAAATAAAATTGAGTGGTTTTTCACATCCATTTTTATGGTTTTTGGCACACAACTTACACTTTTAACAGTTTGTGACACATGTTGTTTCAAGTTTCATAATATTGGTTAAGGAACTATAGTTGTATTCTAATATAGGGTTAATAGTTTGGGGGCTTATGGATGTGTGAGATATACATATTGCATTGTAACATTATAAATATATCACATACTAGAAAACATTTGTAGTTTTTCTAGTTTGAGTTTCAAAAGTAAAATCTTTGTGTTAATGTGTGTGTGCACCATTGCATGTTTTCTGCCTTTATTAATAATATGTTTATATCAATTAATTATAAAAGGTTAAAACCAACATTTAACAAAATGTTTGTATGGATAAATTGGTCATTTGTTTATTAAAGTTGATAATATGGAATTTATGGTCCCCAAAACTCATGTACTTGAGTTATTATGAAGATTCCATTTGAAATTGACAATATGGAATAATTTCCATATCCTTAAATGATTTAGAGTGATTTCCTTAACCTACACCTATTTAATAGCTCATATTAGAATACATGTTATAGATTGAGGTTTCATGCCAAGTGTTTGCTTAAATGTTTCAATGGAATTTTATACGATTTTTGGTATGCGTGTGTCAGTAAGCAGAAAATGATTTCTTTGAATATCAAAATATGTGATGTAGGTTAACATGTGATTGGTAGAGGAAATATTTTCACTGGGATAAAAAAAACAACCACCAAAAATTTCAAATACCTATATCAAGGTTATGGAGATATTTATTGTTTATTAGAATTGTAGTAGTTGTTATGAATCTAGCCATTGTTATGAATCTTTTGTAGCTGTCATTTCGCATTTCTTGTGGCTACAAAGCTATGGTTTCACTTTCATAAAGTATTATAACAAGAAATTATGGTGTTTTTGAGATACCTCGTAGCCTCAACATTGCACAAAGGTAACATTGCACAAAGGTTTATGGTTATGTTATAGTATGGCATTATAAAAAAAAATTAAATTAGAGGAGGAGGAAATAGAATGCCTAGACACTTCAATAACGCTACAAAAGTGGTTAGCTGTGTCATAGTATGAATGGTATGGATGGTGACAGAAAAATACACTCACATTAAAAAATAGATTATATTAAAACCTTCTCATTTATAGACATATAGTCTTCATCAACACTAAAATACATCTAGTATTGTACATGATCTAGATGACACATGTGTGTCATCTTAATGTGAAAAAAACGTTTCTTAATAAGAAGTGGGAGAGGGAGATTCACATGTGACACATAAGAATATATGAAAAAGGGGAAAAAATATTAGTTTGCATATTCTAAAAGGCTTCATATTGGATCAAATAATCTTTGAGAGCTTGCCACTAACTTCAAAAGAACCAGACTTCCAATATTCAAATGAATATTCATGTGTGCACATCAAGGGTGTGATGATGGAATTTCATGCAATTTATAAAAAAATTATTAATTGTATTATTTATTAGAAAAAATAGAAGTTTTAAAAAATTTATGGGTTTGAAATTAAAATAAATGTAATTAATATAAAAAATATGTCTTTTTCTAATTTGATTCAAGTTTGTAAGTTCATAATAAACCAAATTTTGAAGATTGAAGTGTGTAAGCTCATAATAAACCAAATTTTGAAGAAATTAAACATTGAAATATTATAGAACTATTTAATCTTGTGACAATTTTTTTTAGTTGTTGGAATTCAAGAATGTATAAAGAATGTATAAAACTAGAGTTTGTTTTTGTTTTGTTTTGTTTTGTTTTGTTTTGTTTTT
>APFE031142681.1:86878-121670 GCA_000404065.3 Pinus taeda | reverse complement strand
CAATGAACATAAAAACGCTTTGGAACCTAATGCACAACATCTAGAAGTCTAGGCTAGAGACGTATTCTGGCGTCGTAAAGCCTGGTAACTATCGTTTTCATCATAGGTTGGGTGATTCCTTCTCCTTGATACGACAAGTGCCAGTACGGACTTATGCTCCCATGTACCATTGAATATATATTGAGAGACCAAAATAGGCTATATCCTTTATCCTTAGGAACCCGTGTCTGCCGCCCTATCGATCGGAATGCATTGAACACAACATTCAGGAAGATTGATTGTCGTACATAAAAAGTATTTTGAAATTTTGCGATTGGTTTGGTAATCCCTCTGTCTAGATCTCTAGAGTAGTCACTTTCGTTCCTTTTTAGACTCCTTAAAATAAAAGGTCCATCTAAGCACTTATCACTTCAGGCTCATTAAAAATCAAACGCGACTAGAGTCATATTTAGCTTTTTCTTGACTCTTTAAAATTGAAAAAGCAAGTTGTGTCAAAGTGTCATAAGATTTATTTTAATCGAAATAACATCACCATTCCCTCGTTGGTGTTAGGTTGAAAAAATGGAGTCCACCAATCAAGGATTTCCCCTTGGGGGAAATCCTAGTCCCTTCTCCTCTTGGGGGGATGTTGGTGCACCTCATTTGGCCACATTGTCCCTTCCAAGACTTACAATCGACATGCCAGTATGGCTTTTCTCGACCGCTATCGTTTAAAACACTGTGATTCCTGAGTAATCAAATCAAAAACCAGATGATTCTAGAGCTACCCCCCAACCTTCTACTTCATTTGTTTCTCCCTCTCCTTCTTCCTCTTCACTTGGTGAAGCTAGTAAAATTAAAAACCAAGTAACTGAGAAGAAGAAGAAAGGGAAAGAGAAGAAGAAGAAGAAGCCAATGGCGAAAGGGGGCAACCAAGCATCGTCTGGCGAAAATACACACACTGCACCATCCAAACCTAAATATCCATGTGTCATTTGCAAAGGAGACCACTATCATCGAGATTGTCCTTACATCCCACGGATCTTAAGGGACTGGTCTCCCCGCTTGCACAATTCGGTGTCCTCAACCTCTAATGATCATGTTGGGAGTGCATAGTCAACTAGTGAAAACAAAGTCAATGGATAGAAAGGAAGATCTAAATTTCCTTGTAGACTGTGTGAAGGCGATCATGCCCTCAACCATTGTCCTTTCCTAGACGAAGCTAAAAGAGTCTTGGATAACCGTCCTACTTCACTGCAGCGACTTCCTCCTGGATACAAGAAACTCTTGCTGAGTCCATCGCTTGTTGAAAATATGACTGACACACCTTTGTTGTCGGTCAAAGCACCTATCATTGAAGATAACCCTCTAAGTCCACACTGAACCAAATTCAACAGGTCGAGACAGCAGTCGACCCAGTCTTGTCTTCAGAAAGTCCACCTTCAGATGATACAGTCACCAAAGAGAATAAGGATGACACCGTTCAAATTCTTTTTGTCAACATAGAATCCGATGAACCTGGGGGAAATCTACCCATTCCTTTTACCTAGGAAGGAAGTTCATCAGAGATTCATCCACCGTCTATTCGATCCCTCCTCCAAGAAATCTAGTCGTTTCCTTCGATTGGAATCTACTAGGGAGACCATGCCTACCATCTAATATACCATTCTGAATCATAGTACAAGCTTACAGAATGGTCATGGATGGCACTATCATAGATGAAGGGGCTTCTGTGAGTATCCTTTCCTCAACTGCTTGGAAAGCGCTTGGTTCGCCATCGCTTCTGCCTGAGATTCGAAATCTGTCAGGCTTTAATAAAGGAACCAATTGACCATTAGGGATCCTTCCAAATGTGCCTATTACTTTGAGAAGGAAAATCGTTCATCTAAACATGATGGTAGTCCAAGGGACATTAGATTACAATCTACTCCTTGGGCATGACTACATTTATAGCATGGGAGTAATTGTTTCCTCCCTCTTTCAAGTGATGTGTTTCCCGCATGAAGGCTAAGTGGTCCAGCTCGTAGACCAGCTTTCATTCCCCCGTTCAAACACAACTACTAGTCAAGTGCCATCCCTAACTGGTCTTTTACACAAGGAATGTCTCATCAAGCTCTAGTCAATCTACCTGATGAGCGTGAGTGATTCGGTGAATGTGACTAAACCTAGGGGGCATGCACCCTGGTCTGCGTCGGCAGGAAAACCTCAGATATAAGATAGGTTTCTGCGTAGGGTATATGACTAGTCTGACACACCCGTTTGTTTAGGAAAATGGGATTAGATTGGAAAAGGATTCCCTCGTCAAACGTTATGTGAGTGGAAGCTCCCACCATTCACCTTTTTCTATTTCGATGGCCAGAGCCAAGGAAGTGTTTCATCTGTAAATGCGGACGAAACAACCTTGCTTTAATGCAAGAACTTCCATATGGTAACCTGGAAACTCTACTTCTCTTTATACCCGGGGGCATGCAAATCTTTTGCATGCAAGTGAAAAACAACCTTTTATTTCGTAGTTTGTAGGCTTATTTTCTTAGTTTGTAGGCTCTCAACCCTTTAACCTCATAGGTTGGTCGTTCCTAGCTTGCATAAAAAAGGCTCCAGAGCAAAGTTACGCGTGGGGAAAGCTCCCTAAAAAATGAACCTAATGATGAGAGATATCCTTATTATATGACTGGCATGAGCAATGTTTCCGCAAAGTTCAAGCTCGTTAAAAAATAAACCTAGTTATGAGCATATGTTCCCCCACAGTTCAAGCTCATTAAAAAATGAACCCACTTTCAGTAAATAACCTTTGTGATCGCATCCCTATTAGCTTTTGAGCCTTGGTCTTGTTCTTACCATCACCTCCACTTTTTAGCTGATCATCCGCCTCCACTTGATTGTTTACTCTTTTGAGGAACAACTGCGAAGAGTGATTCTATTAGCCACTTTCTTTACACTGTCATGATTGAAAAGTTCCAAGCCTTACCTGGAACCATCTGCTACTCGAAAATATCACTCATTCCTCAAAGGAGAGTCTCTTTTAAGATCTTTTTATACTCGTAAAATATAAAAAGATTACCGAGCAATTGGCCTCTCTAGCTCATTAAAGTCATTGGAAGTGCCATCCCTCCTCTAGATTTTAATCTTTTTGGACATGAGGGATCATTACACAAAAAGATCGAGCACTTGTCTTTTTCAGCTTGTTAAAGTGATAAGAAAAGTCATTCCTTTCGTATCATTTTATACTTTTTCGGACTTAAGGGATTATACTACGAAAAAGGATTACTGGAGTTTCCTTTCCATCTCTTTTCAGACTCTCTAAAATTGAAAAGGACCGAGTCATCTTTGTCGTTAAACTCGTTAAAACATTAGCGACAAACTTGTCCATTACAAACAAGAGTGAGTTTCACTGTCGCTAGGCTTGTTAAAACATAGTGATAGGTTTGCTCGAAGGGAAAATTATAGAAAAAGAATATGTTATCCTCCTCAAGCTTGACAAAAATAAAGAGGTATTGGTCAAAAATGACTGGGGAAAAATTGGGAAGAAAACTTGAAGAAACTTTATTGGTAGCAGGTCACTCTTGAACATGACACTTTCACTCCATCACCATGATTGAGTCGGGTTGGGTTATTCCGTTCACCGGTCATATCACTATTGGTCCTCCATACCATCCATTTTTTGGGTTAACGCTACCAATCCATTTCAATGTCACCGATATGTTCAAGAGAAGTTGCTCAGAGAATTGACCAACCCAGCTTATGCTTCATCCGTTGCAATACCTTCACGCTTCATTCTTTCATGACTGCCACCCTAAACCTTGTATCATTAGATCGTTTTCACCTGCGAAAAATCATTTTCTCTATTCCATGTCATAGATGTGGGATTCATTAAGGCCCTCCTACAATGGGTCACTTCTTTTCAACATCAGCTCATTATCCAAGAAGTCAACTTAGGAACAACCCTTTCAGTACTTTGAAGCTTGCATGCCTCAATGGCAAGTTTCTCACTTCTGGTGATAGGTTTACATCAATGGCCTTTGACCGAAAGATTTTGCGTGGTGTTCAACATCAACTCATGTATTCACACCACGTGAATTGTACTGCAGTACCTTGAGGGTCATTACCATTATCGGTGATTCCTCTCACGCCCGTTAACAACTTACATCATTGGCTAGTAATCAGGCAATGTCTTTCCATGTTCAACATCATAACGGCTTTTCACATGGATCGACTTGTACTTCGAGTGAAGATTGAACGAGTTTGAAGACCCCAGATCAAGTTTCATCCATCCGGGCTGCAATATATTCAGGAAAAATAAAGACATCAAATGTACATCATAGCTACAAAGATAATCATCCAAGCTAAGGGATGATGGCTAAAACAGAATTATCAGTCTACCAAATACATGGTTGTCTATCCTATGTACATGAAAATGAATCTATAAAGTTGAGCATGGACATGCCCGCCTCAGCTAGATCATGATAATGTTATGAAGATAATGTATTGTATTGTATCTTATTACAGGTCACCATCCAGATCGAAAAACCTCAGATCCTCATGATAAAGCATTTCATCCGACATCAGAAGATTTACGACCTCATGCTTTAGGGGGCAACTGTTATAGACATATTTGGGCACTGCAACCCCAATCGCATATTTCCATAAACCAAGGGCTTCTAAGCCCCTAAAGGTGTTGTTTCATACCCTAAAGGAACAAGGTCAGCTGATTACATCATTTCCCAGAGGTTCTCCCTAAAAAACTGCTCAAAACTGGTCAAAATTTGACCATACAGACTGCTCCATGCTGAGGGTGCGATGCATCTCACCTGTTACACATAGAGGGTGCGATGCATACTGAAAATCCCTTCTATAGGGTGCGATGAGCGAGAGCAGGCAAATGGAAGAGGCAGTTTCCTAGGTGGAAACCTAGAGAATCTTCTAGAAACTATTCATTTGACACTTACCTCTCTGAATTCACCCAGGGATGAGTAAGAGATCATGAAATCTCCAAGTGGAACCAAGAACTATCAGAGAAATGACACCAATCAAAATCTGAGAAGCTGACTCCCCCACCTGCAAATATCTATATATGCATCCCTCATCCTAGAGATCCAGAGGTTGGAATTTTGTATTTTGTAAGGAAGTGTTATTGGCTTCTTTGTGAAACATCATAGTGTTAGGTGATCTAGTTTTTCATGAGGTGAATAGGGCTTTCATGCTGGGAGGATGGCACTGGGTCAGACCAATGGGTTGTAATCCTCTCTTATACTACTTCTATCAATAAAGCTATTTGAGTTTTCCCCCATATTCTTGTATATTTGTGAATCTCATATTGATCTATGCATTTGTATGGTTAATATACATATGATCCTATACTATTTCTGGTTATAGATATCTATGCTTTGATGGTATTATGCTGCTTTGACTCTACAGGTGTTTCTTTGAAGTGAGACAAGTGAGGAAGGAGTGGCAAAGCTCTATCAAAAGAGGGAGGAAACATGTAAGGAGCCAAGCGAAAGACTGAGGTTGGTACTCTCTGCTTCTCTCTCATCTATCTTTCATAAAGGAAAACACAAGTAACTTTAGTTTGTTTGTTTCTAAGATAGCTACCCGTCTTAGTGGGACTAGTAGCTCTGAATGGACACTAGTTTTCCCAATAACAGTAGGTTTGACAGAGTTTCTTGTAGGATGGCCTCTACTTCTTGTAGGTCTGTCTGTGTCTCCTGTAGGAGACCTTTTCCCTTTGATGAGGCTGACCTTATGGTAGTCCTCCTAACATAGGTAACTGGAGACTTGGTAGAAGCTTATTTTTATGATCCTTCTCCTTCATTTTTCTTTAGAGGGGTTGCCTTCTCTTTTTTATTTGGTGAATCCTCAATGACAATTGGAGTTTTGGTGGGGGTTTGACGTCTTCCTTATCTAATCCTATTGCTCTTTCTTGTCCTTAAGTACAATGGGGTTTGTCTTTTCCTCTTTCCCTTGATTTGACAGGTGTACTTAGGGCAGTAAGAGCAGCTGCTACCTCTTTCTCTATAGGCTCTGGGGATACCCTTGGTGATCCTTCTTCCTCTCTGTCTTGAGTTTTAGACCTATACCTTGTTTCCTTTTCCATTTTCTTTCTTATCCTCTTCTTTGTCTCCACCTTCTTCTATTTCTTCACTCTGTTCATATGTTTCTTCTTTTTCTTCCTCCTCTGTCTCTTCCTCATTTTCCTCCTCTGTTTCTTGTTCAATATCCTCCTATGTTTCTTCTAATTTTTCCTCTTTTGTTTCTTCTTCTCCCTCACTAGCAGTAGGGATTTTGTCATATTCAATAGCTTGAATTGATCCTTCTTCCTACATGTCTATAAAGGTTTTCCATGTGATAGGGAGTCTTAAGTTTTGTAGAGCATCTTCAAGGATGAGTTTGATCAACCCATGATGGGCTATTTTTTGATGTTTTCCCTCTTGTACTTTGATTATCATGTCTATCATTTATTGTAGAAGAAATATGGTATACTCAATCTATTTTGAGGAGGTGTGTTCTTTCCAAATCTCAGTTCTTAGAAGAGTCTGAAGTGGTATCCATACACTACACTATATCTCCATTCACATGAAATGTAATTAATGAGCTGGTAACTGAATTCATTCGAAGGGTATGGAATTCTCTCCCTTCTAACCCCATTTTTGTCCTCCATTGGCTCTTCTCCTTTTAAAAAGAAGTTTTTCTTTGTAAGGGTGTTGTTACCCTTGTCTTCTTTTCTCCATGGTAACCCTAAAGGGAGTGTAGTGATTATGTTTATAACTTCAAGGGTAATTACTACTGATAAACCTTTCACCACAACAGTGACATTGGTCCTAGTGAGGGGCATGAGTAAGAGGGAAAATTCCCTGGCCACATCATCATTGTGTCCTCTTATCTTATCAAAGAACCCCATTCATTGATGCCTTGTGAAAATTTCCACCACAGGAGGATGCTGGTGGATCCTTCTTGTGTTTGTGGGTTTCTCTTGTTGAAACCTCCTATCATCTCTCCCTGGTAATTGTAGAGGCTTGTGTGGATACAATTCAAGAATTTTCGTAGGTGAGGGAGTTTTGAATGTTAACTTTTAGTGACATGCAATACAATTCTCCTATCTTGAGATGCACTGCAATTTCCTACCCAAGTTGAGGATTTTATTTTTCTTCTCAAATGAAAAACATGGAGGGTATGGATCCTACCTCATTTTTCCATGTTCTTGTGAAGATAACTCTGATTTTACCTCCCTTAGTACCCCCTGGAAACCATGTAGGTTGATTCCTCTGTATCCTATAGGCTTCTTATAGGTTTCCTACGTCGTAGATGATGATTGTTTCCTGTAGGTGTTGCTTCAGGAAAGCCAAGAGTATCCTCTTCATTCGATGAATTCTTGAAGTTTATTTTTCTCTCTTTGTATGGGAATCAGTGTTTTATTTCCATATATGGATGATCGTGTGGGGTGGTGTGCTGGATGTCCAAGTACGAGCACCTCCTTTTGGACCGTTGGTCCCACTATCAATCCATCATTATACCTTTCCTCATAATCACCTCTCACTCCTTTCCTCCATAACTTAACCATTTTTGGCTTTATTCCCTTTTCCTCTTGATTTGAATTTTTCCACATGTGGAGTGGTCTAATTGTTTTCTTCTCATCGACTGGCCAAAGGTGGCCAAGTTAACTGACCACCTTTACTTATAAAATCAACTCTCACATAATCCTACAATTTTGATCATATCGTATTAACGAGAGAGCATGAGTAAGATGACATACCTGTGGGTATGGTGCTTCGTTGATGATGCATGTTGGAGAGTGGTGTCTCTTTGCTGTGTTTTTGCTACATATTTTTATGTGTATTTGCCTCTTTTGATGCATGTTTCTTTTGATGTGTAGGTGTTTGAAAGTGATAATGTGATCTTCTTGCTACTATCGAGCTCTGGAGAAGATTCTTCATCCTTGGAGTCCTTGTTCTGAAGATGGATCCAAAATGTGTGGTTTTCTTTGTGGGATAGGCTGCTACAGGGTTTCCTACAAGATGTCCTGTAGCTGCCTCTACCCTAAATTTCATACTTTTTCTCAACTCTGAAGCATAAGGGATGTTGAAATGAGTGGATAAGGGTGGTAGGGAATGGTAGATGAGATATGTTGCCTTTGAGTATGGTTCCTCTTTCCCTCCTTTCTCTCTCTTCTGTTTGTTTTCTTTTTTCTTCTTCTTTTTGTAATCTGTATTTTTTGAATTGATTTCTTTGATGGATCCAGGGGTGACATAGTTATGAAAGGAATGGCTATGATGTGGTGGAGTAAATGGTTTTTAATCTAGACATAGGTTTGTATCATCCCCTTGCTTTCGAACTACCTTTCTTGTGATTTTCAAGGTCACAGTAATTCCTACAAGAAACTCTTGTAGGATTACAGGGAATCCTGTAGAAAACACAGAGTTTGTGTAAGATGATCTAGAGGGGTTTATAAATGGAAGAATAGGTGAATAGTGGAATATGTGAGATGGGTGGATTAAATTATGGCTCTTGGACGTCCTGCTATCCTTCTTATGTTGTGCTTATCCTCCCGTTACTGACCTGTAAAACATAATTTCTATCTTTTGTATCTTCTCTCTCTCTATCTTTTTTTTTGTAAAACAACTAGTCTACCTCCAAGGATGTTTTCATCCTAGTTGCCTACCTTGGGTGCCTCGAAAGAGGTTTTCAACCAAATATATTTTTATTTTTTCTCTATTTTTTTTTAAACACCCTTGGGTTGCCTCAAGAGGTTTTCAACCCAACAATGGGAATCAAGTGCCTCATGGAGGTTTTCACTTGAGTCTCTTTATTTTTACTCTTTTTCCTTTTTTCTTTTTCTTTTTTCTTCTTCAGGGACTTGGTGGGGTGGAAGCTAAGACTTGCTCCACCACCATCACTGTCTTGGTGATGTTATTGATGAATTCTTGCTTTGACAAGGGATTCTTGTATATATTTAATCTATACCCATTGACAAGCAAAGGGATAACCTCTGCATCAATGGTTCTTATTTGCACAACACCATTATCATGACACTTTTCTATTACATAAGGCCCTAAACATCTAGTCCTTAACTTACCTTTAAAATCCTTGTACCAATAATCATACAACAAAGCCTAATCACCTTCTTGAAACTATTTATCTTTTATATTCTTTCCATGCCAAATTTTCCTTTGAACTTGAGTCACCTCTATGTGCAGGAGGGCCTGCATCCTAAATTCATCTAACCCATTCAGCTGGAGCAATCTTTCTTGTTGTGCCCTGGTGATATCTAGATCTAGTTGTGCTGCCATCTTAAGGTGTCAACAGGGCTTTATTCCATAGACTAGCTCATAAGGGGTGAATCCAGTGGTGGTCTTCCAGGTGGTATTGTAGGCCCAGCTGGCCTCAAATAATGTGTTTGCCCAATCCTTTCTGCTGCTACTAGTTTCCTTGGTCAAAATTCTTTCCAATGCTTTGTTGGTTACCTCCACTTGCCCATTAGACTGTGGGTGGTAAAGAGTGGATGTTCTATGCTTGATCTTGTGTTGGCTTAATAAATTCTCAATCATGTGAGATGTAAATTGAATGCCTTGATCAATGACTAATTCTCTAGGGTTTCCAAACTTATAAAACACATTTTCCCTTAAGGATTCAACCACATTTTATTGTGTTGCTACTTTGATGGCTTTGGCTTCAACCCACTTAGTTAAGTAGTCAGTGCACATAATGATGTACTGCTTCTGTTTGGATGGAGGGTCAATGGGACCAATGAAATCCATGCCTCACTTATCAAATGGCTCAAAAGTCACTTGAGGTTGCAGAGGCATCTCATCCCTTGGGGTAGATTTCCCCATCCTTTGGCACCGATCACACTAACTGGTATACCTCCTCACATCTTGGTGAAGAGTGGGCCATTAATAACCAACTTGCAATACCTTGAATGTTGTTATTTTGGATGCAAAGTGACCTCCACAAGGTCCATCGTGACAGGTCAGGAGGATGTTGAAAAATTCCTCCTCCCTGACACATCTTCTTAGAATCTGATCCAGACCCAGCTTAAGAGATTTCCCCCAATCCAAGTGAATTGGGCACTCTTTCTTATGATCCTTCTCTTTTCTTTGGAGGACAAGTTTGGTGGAAACTATGCCAACACCAAGTAGTTTTCTATGTCAGTAAATCATGGAGACAAACCTGAAATGGAAAATAAATGTTCATTTGGTAACTGATCATCAACCATTCTTTCCTCCCTTGCAGGTAAATTCAATCTGTATAAAAAAATCTACAACAACATTCTCCTTGCCAGGCTTATCAATAATAGTTAAATTAAACTGTTTCAATAAAAGTAACCATCTAATAATCTGGGCATTTACATCAAGTTTATTCGTCAATTATTTAATTACACCATGGCCAATATGTACAAATGTTTGGTAACCAATAATGTAATGCCTAAATTTATTCAATGAATGCACAATAGCTAGGAGTTCTTTTCCAGTGACTATTTAGTTTAGCTCGGCTTTCGACAGATTCTTATTGATGAAGTAAATGACATAATGTAGCTTGTCATTTATCTGGCCTAGAGTTGCTCCTATAGCTTTGTGAGAGGCATCAACATGTATATGAAAAGGAAGAGCTCAATTTGGGCCTCTGAGAATAGGTGCAGTAGTCAACTTGTCCTTTAGGGTGTCCAAGGCTTCTTGACAGCTTTCTGACCATAAAAATTCTGAGTCTTTGGCCAATAACCCAAATAAAGGAGAAGCTAACTTGCTAAAATATTTTATAAATCTCCTATAGTATCCGGATAAACCTAAAAAACATATGACATCTCTTTGTTTTGCGGAGTTGGGACCCTTTTGATGATGGCTATCTTATTTGGGTCTACCTACAGTCCTTCTTGGGATATTGAGTGACCTAGAACAGTCCTTGCAGTCATCAAGAAATCACATTTTTCGGGACTAAGGGATACGTTCATTTCAATGCATTTTTTCAACACCCTAGCTAGGTTAGAGAGAGTCTATTGGAAATCACACCCATAGGGTGTAAATTCATCCATATAAATTTCTACTGCATCGTGGACTAGCTCAGCAAAGATACTCAGGACTGCTCTCTGGAAAGTGGTAGGTGCATTGCATAAAGCAAAGGGAAGGACCCTATAAGAGAAAGTACCCCAAGGATAGGTGAAGGTGGTTTTATCTTGGTCCTTTGGTCTGATATGGATTTGATTGTACCCGTTGAACCCATCTAAGAAAGAGAAAAACTTTTTCCCTGCCAAGCCATCTAATACTTGGTCAATGAGAGGTAGAGGGAAATTGTCCTTCTTTGTTGCTTTTTTTAACTCTCTATAATCAACACAAATCCTCCACTTTCCATTCTTGTTTGGAACCAGAACCAAAGGAGACACCCAACCACTGTCCGAGATAGGGTAGATGAATCCTGCATCCAATAGCTTTTGCAACTCTTCTTTGACTATATCCTTGAGAGATGGATTAATTCTCCTTTGGGGTTGTTGGACTGGTTTGAAACCTTCTTTGATATAAATTTAGTGAGTACACACCGAGGGGTGCACTCCCTTCATGCCTTTGTAATTCCAAGCAAAGGCATCCAAATTCTCTCTTATCATATTACAGAACTCTTCTTCTTGGTGTACAGAAAGAGGGGTTGATTTTTAGTGTTATTTCAGGGCCGAATTCTATTTTCTTGACACAAGTAGGGTTTGAATCATCTAAGTATAGATCATTCTGATGGTTTTTCTTTGTTTCCTTCACTACTTCCTTAAGAGACAAGGTGTTGGGAGTTGGATATTAATGGATGTGTTCAATCAAATCATCTTCATCAGGTTGTCTTCCTCCCATGAAAGTTTCTAGGGTGTAGAGTTAGGTAGAGTAGACTTCATATTATTCCTCCTCTTCTATCCATAAAGGTAAATCACGTTCTAAAGATGGATGATCAGGAGGGTACAAAACCAACTGCTTGGATAGATGCCCATTTTTTATAGTCTTATTTCCAACTTTGCAACTGATATAGGCATTGGTAGTGGCTAGCCAAGGCCTCCCAAGTGTGAGAGGATAACCATTAAATTTGGTCTTAGGATGGAGAACTAAGAAGTCTACAAGGTACTCCTAGGAGTCATTGAAGACCATCACATCCTCAACAATCCCCTCAGGGGCTACTATGGATCGGTTTGCAAGCTGCAAGACTATTGTGGTATTTCTTAATGAACCCTAGAGATTCAGCTTGAGCATGGTGTCCTTATTCATTACATTAATGGAAACCCCAAGATCAATCAAGGTATGTGGGAAAATGGTGCCATTGATGTGCACACCTACTACAGGGCTCCCAGGGTCTAAATACTTTGGGCAAATTACCTTCCCCAACATTAAGTCGGAAAACTATACAATGAAATTAATGGTAGGGATGTCTCTTTTTTGCCTCCTTGGATGTTTGAAACACTTCCCTTTAATCAGTTTGTTGTAAATAGGTACATCCTTGATGGCTTTGAGAAGTGGGATTTTGACACATAGATTTTTCAATTCACCCAGAAGTTCATTCTCTTTTGGGGTAGGTTGGAATAGATGAGTTAATCTTTCAGGAAAGGGTGGTGGATTCACTCTAGTAATACTTTCCTCTCTTTCTTCCTCACTCTGCCTAGGTGGAGATGGAGGTTGGTTGTCCGAGAGTACTCTCCCAGACCTCAGGTTGATTTCCTAAATTTCCACAACATAAGCAGGGTAGGATGTCTCTCCACTGTAGACCTATTGTGTCTGTCTATTGTTCGGGTTCAGATTTGGTTGGGAAGGCATCTGAGGTTGTTTAGGTGGAGCAGGGTGTAAAAGCTATGGTTGAGTAGGAGGTGAAGGCAATAAAGCTAGATCATTTTTGTATGGGGGCCTCCACCCGTGGGGTGGTGCATTCCACTAGGGTTGTGGAGGAGTATATGGCTAAAATGGCTAGTTGGTCGGATGGGACTGGTACTGAGGTCCAAAAGACCAGGGAGAAGGTGTAAACCAGGAGGGATGAGCAGGGGGCCCCCAAGAGGGAATGGATATGTTTTGGTTAGGGTTGTAATATGCATAGGATGACCCTTTCATGCCCTGCTGGTATGGTCAAGGCCCATAATGCCTCCTTTGATTTATGTAGAAGAGTTGTTCAATCACCCCTTCAGTTCCCTAATACACAACTTTTAGTCCAAGTAGAGAAGGGCACTTGTCTGTGGAGTGGTTTTCTTTACAGACTGAGCAGATTTCTATTAGGTTTAATGGACATTCATTCCTAGGGTGCCTCCTTGTGCATCTTTGGCAGAATATGGCTAATGATCTCTCTGATTCATCCTACTTCCTCTTGATTTGCATAGTGTCCATTTTTAGGGAAAGGGTTTACAACATTTCACTCTTAAAATCTTCCAATATGTTTCCAATTTTTCACCTTTTATAAATGTGTTGGAAGAGTATGAGCTAGCCACTCTTTGACTTCCCCTACCCTTTTTCCTAGTTTCCCTATAATGGTTCTTAAAAACAGTCATGATATCTTCATGGGGTAGCTGGTAGATGTCCCCTCTTGATAGCAGGGTTAGGGTATCCAGGCGATCTTCCTGGAGCCCCCTAAGTAGGGCTAGCTTAAGTGACTCAGAATCAATTGTGCACCTGGCCCTTTTGTAGCTAAGTTGGAATATTTCCTCATAATCCTCTAAGGAATCCTCATGCCCCAAGTGTCATTCTAAAAACTTCATCTCTAGTGTCTTTGGATATGCAATAGTCCCTATATTTATTGTTGAAAGCTTGCTGCATCTGAGTCCAGGTGGTGATACTATCCCCACGTAAACCCATGAACGAGCGCAAAGTTGCATCCTTGAGAGTGGATGGGAATAATTTTAACTTCTAAGCATCAATGGTGTAATCATAAGTTCTACATATGGCAACGAATTCAAACAAGAAAGTATCTAGATCTTTTGAGGTCAGGCCATGGAAGTGAGGAAGAGCAGAGGTGATGGGGTGAAACTACGCGGACACAAAAATTCAGAATTTTAAATTAATTAAACCTTTGTTTAATTAAATTATCAAACCCCGACCTCTTTAGCAGAACTCAAAACAATATAAATTCTCGTTTAAACCTTCAAATTTCGTTCTTCTGTTAAAATAACTGAACTAGTCAATTTACCTGAAATATGGTCAAAACTTCAATACCCATGGAACCAAAAAGAAATAAAACCCCAGTTTATAATTTTCTTGGGTCTGATTCTTGACTTAACTCACGCAAATTTTCACCACGTGATCATCGTCGGGTCACGTCCCTTCACAACGAATGACTACGATCAACCCAGACTCCAACTGAACTAAACCAGAGTTGATAACTCATCATATCTGAAATTTATATTAACCCGTGTGCAATTTTTGACGCGAATAATTTTGGATCTGACTCCTTTAAACGAATAACCCAGATTAACTGAGATATTAACTCAGTTATATAAACGATCACGTCCAATTTTAGAGTTAAACTTCAATGCTTGTTAGTGCGCGATATCCATTAGATCTATGGATCTATTGATCGGATGGTTTCCGCTCTTCTTCGGTGCTTCTCCATGAATTTATCAACTAACTCGATCTTATAACATTTTGGGTCCATTTTCTGTGTTAAGCTATGTGCACATTCACCAGCGATCACCGTCGATCTTCTCGTAATAGATCATCATTGATCCTGTTATCACAAAATATGATCCTAATAGGTTGCTGATCAAGTAGACTCTGAGTAAGTCTTTGAAACCAAATTTTTGGTTGAGGCTTAGCCTCCCCAACCTCAGAGGGCTCTCTCAATAGGTTTAAGATTTTTGATTAATGATTATATGGCTAACTCTAGGAATAAAAATGAACAAAAATGTATAACTGGTTGAATCAAAGATTAGCAAACATCTATTGGGCTATGGAGTCAAGGTAGTCTTCAACAAAACATCATGATTAGCAAAACATGGAATTCAAGGCACTTGGATTTTAGGTTCATAAGCAAAATAGTAACACAGTGAATCAACAAAGTTTACAAGCATGTGAAGGAAGTTAGAGAATTTTCCAATGAATTCTAAGTATCACAAGCTTATACCACTGCAAATAAGTAATTGAAAAAGGACATAATAACATCAAACACATAAACCCCTTGTGAATATTGAGTAGTCAAACTGATCTTTGTATTAAGTTTGAAAAACCACAGTTTCTTACAATAACACAACTTTCTTTTGCTAATACAAATGCCAACCCTGAGGAATTCAATTCTCATGCTTTATATAGAGTTTTTACAACCTTGGATTATATGATCCATCCTTAGGAGAATTCAAATTCCTATCATTGACACCTATCTATTCATCAAACAAACTTCTTAATTACAAACTGACAGCTAACTGTCTTTAAGAGTCCTAATACAAATAGGAGTGAAACTCCTAAAACATGCTTCAAAAACCTTATCCATGACTTAAATACATTCTTTGATAGCTGCTAATCCATGTCTTTGACCTTTATGATGCCTCCAACATTGTTACAAACCCTGCTGATCCGTGACCTAATTGTCCAGAAACTATCTTTGAACAACATGTGTACAACTGGAAAATTCTAATCTTTGAAAATATGGCTTCAAAGAAAGCCTTTCTTCTCTCAACTGGTAATGCGTTTGAGGAAAGTGAGAGAGCTTATTGTAGCTGGAGATCATATGAAGAGAAACCTCTTTCATATTTCTAAAAGACGTTTGCAATGGCCAAACACTGATCATGAAGTGAACTACTAAAACCAGAAAACCGAGTTTTTCTCTCAATGACATTCAACATTTTCGTAGTGCAAGTTGAGTCATCAATTTCTCCCACCTCATAATGAATTTAAAGAAACTGAAAGAGGTTTTTGTAGTCAGCGGAAACAACAAAGCCCATATATACCAACTTTTAATGAATGAACTTTTCTTTAAATTTAGCAGTAACTTTTCTTGTTGCAGCTTCTGTAAGACATAACTCAGATGTCTCATATGTTCCTGTTTAGATCTGATGTAAACTAATATATCATCCAGATATACTATTAAAAATTTACCAATAAATTCTTTCAACACTTCATTCATAAGCCTCATAAATGTATTAGGAGCATTTGATAACCCAAAAGGCATTACCATCCATTCATATAGTCCTTCATTTGTTTTAAAAGAAGTTTTCGATTCATCTCCTTCTCTAATCCTTATTTGATGATAATCACTTTTTAAATCCAGCTTTGTAAAATATCTTTCTCCACTTAAACAATCCATCAAACCTTCAATTCTAGGTAAAGGAAATCTGTACCTGATTGTTGTTTTGTTGCTTCCTCTTGAATCAGTGCACATTCTCCAGCCTCCATCTTTCTCTGGACTCAACACTGTTGGCATTGCACAAGGACTCAAGCTCTCTCTAATCAGTCCTTTATCTAACAATTCCTGAACCTATTTTCTGATTCCTTCATTTTCTATGGGAGTCATCATGTAAGCTGCTTTATTTGGTAGATTTTCCCTTGGAATAAAATCTATATGATGACTGATTTTTATAATGGGTGGTAACTCATTAGGAAAATCATCTACAATGATATCACAATAGTTTTCCAACATCTCTTGAATTTCAATTGGAAAATCAGAAATTTTATTGGAAGTAATTAATACCTTGGGTTTGCAAATCAATGCAAAATTTACCTCATCCTCTTCAATCTACTGCAGGTATTGTTTTCCACTCAGCAATAAGGTCTTTGGATCATATTTTCTTGATGCATCCTCTTCTTCCATAGACAACAATGTATGATTAATACCATCTTTACCAAATTTTTATGTGTTCCTTTTCCAATCATGAATAGCTCCCCTGTCATACTGCCAAGGTCTTCCCAGCAATATGTGACACACATCCATAAGCATCACATCACACAAAATTTTGTCTTTTGTATTTGCCCAACTACAACTCCACTTCACACTGTTCATTCACTAACAACTGATGTCGTTTTTGAAGCCATGACACCTTGTAAGGTGTTGGATGTTTCTTTGTCTTTAATTTCAACTTCTCCACCACTTCTGTAGAGACCAAATTATCACTACTACCACCATCAATTAACATTTTGACATCATTTCCCTTGAACCTTGCACACAATCCTAAACAAAGTCTTTCTCTAAGCTAGCTCAACAACCTCCTTTGCTGGTTTTAACGAAACTTTGTTAACTACCTAAGATTCCCCTTTCTCTGGGAAATGTTCTTCTTCTGGCACCTTTACTACTTCCTCTTCAGTCTGAGCAACAATTACATTTCTCTGATTTGTTCTTGCACTTTTTGGGCACTCATAGGCTCTGTGTCCCAGCTTGTTACATCTGATTTCTCTTCCTTTGCCTCTGCCTCCTCTTCCTCTAAAAAAACTTCTTCTGCCAATTGCAGCACCTTCTATGGGTGTATGCTGACTCGAGCCACTACTAGCTCCATCTCTAGGTGCTGTAGATCTTCCTCTACCACCTTGACTTCCTCTTCCTCAGATTGTACCTCTACTTCTAGCAGATTGCTCCCTCATGATTTTTTCTTCAGCCTTCAATACCATCTGATAAGCCTCTTCCACTGTTTTAGGAGACAACAAACTTATCTCATCTTGGATCTCCATTCTAAGACCATTTATATATCTTGCAACCTTCTCATCTATATCTTGAATATGTCTAGCTCTTATGCTTACTTTGTAAAATTCCTCTGTGTATTCTTTCACTGTCAAAGACCTCTGTCTAAGGTTCTGCATCTGTCTATATAAGGAAAGTTGATAATCACTTGGAAAATGCTTACCTCTCAACTTTGCCACCATCCTGTTCCAATTTTTAATTGGCTTCTTACCAAGTCTTTTTCTTTCTACCTGCACTCCATCCCACCATAGTGCTGCATGTCCTTTCAATTTTGTGACAACAAATTTCACTCTCTTTCCTTCTTTCATTTCTTCATAATCAAAGAATTTATCCATTTCATAATCCATTCTATCAACTCCTCAAGGTTTAAACCTCCTGTATAAACTGAACACTCAAGTCTGGGTTTAGGCGTGGATCCCAACATTGATTTAAAGAATCTCATTTTAGGAGTGACTTCCACAGGTTCCTCTTCTTCTGCAACTTCAACTTCAGGCTCACTAACATCTCCATCTCTTTGAGTTCCCATTTCCACTGCTTCTAGTTTAGCTTGCATCTATTCCATAGCTTCCAACACTTCAGCATTTGCAATTGGTCTTCCTCTTCTTCGACCACCACCATGTCTTCCTCCAACTCTGAAAGCCATGTTGGATTTCTTTTTCAGATCTTTGAGATCTTGATCAGTGTCAATAAGCTGCTCTGATGCCACTAATGGTGGGCTGGTTGCAGGTGTTAAGGATAATTGTTCAAAACTAGAAATGATTCCTTCAAGTTCAGGAGAGACTTCTTCTCAGGTTTCCTTTGGAGTATCAATCATCAACCTCTAATTTTGGATATTCTGCTAAAACAACATAACTGTTAAATTTACCCGAAATATGGTAAACCTTAACTCTTTCTATGGAATAAAAAAGAATTAAAGCTTCAATTTAAAACCTTATCGTGTCCATCATTCCACAAATCTTTAGTGCATTAAACATCCACTTTTGATCTCATTCTTCAATCCAACGGTTATCGCTTTCCTCGCTCGCAAACTAGCTGGATGATCTCCACCATTGATCAATCCCACTTGATCCAACCGTTGACGCGTAATTTCGTGTGGATTCTTGCGCGATGTTTAACGAGTAGAGAGCATGCGAGAAAAACAGTTTTCCCATGCTACGTGTCGGCTACTAAGTGTAATCGCATGAAAATTCCAAATACAACTTACCACCTTGAGACCACACGAGAAACAACTTTCTCCTACAAAGACCACCTTTCTATTCTGTCTAACGTATGTGCTTGTTGGCATGCGATGACCATTAGATCTGTTGGGTCTGTTGATTGGACAGTTCAGATCTTTCCCTTGGTTTCTCACAAATTTGTCAAGTTTTCCTCATTCCACCAAGGTTTTAGTGCTTCCGCCAAGTTTAATCTCTCTCTAAGTTATATTCAGGATATCGCTAACTAAACCCTGTGGTTTTGAAATACATTGAAATTATTTAAATGCGCAGTGTATGAAGATTTAAACGTGATAACACAAGATTATATAAAACTCTAATTCTAAAGGCCAAACTGGAAATCCACAACACTCAGAAATATTTCGAAGGAACTTTAAACCTCCGGGATTGACCATTCATGCATAGAATACATAGAGACATAGAGAGATTCCAATTTCTGCAATACAATCCTCCACAACCAAATCCCCTTACACTAATTCAAAAATTACATAAATACCATTACATACAACAACCAGATCCTAAATCAATGGATCGAAACTGCCTAATCCTATCTAATCTACATGATATTCTCCTCGAGAATCTCAACTAAGCCTAACTACTTGAATTAATTACAAGATAATCCAAATCCCTGAATTCTAGCTCAAATCCTATCTAGAAAGCTTTGTAAAGTGATAGCTAAAGGATCCCACTCCTTTGCTTGTAAACTTTTTTTTTTTTTTTTTTTTTGGAATAAAATTCGAAGCCTTTTGTCTTCAAGCCTCATGTTCCTGCATCACACACTCACACAGGTTTTATTTCTCAAGAAGAAGTTCAATCTAAAGCTGGGAGAAGCATGGAAGGAAGAGCAACGGTCTAGAATACAAGTAAAATCAAAGATGAAAAAGGAAATTTTGTTTTTGGGCTCTATCTCTCTCACACATGCGAAATTTAGGGTTTCTACAGCTTCCAAGAAGGCCAAACTTGTAGGTGTAAATTGTAGGAGATGAAGTTGCAGGATCGAGTTGCAGGAAGAGTGAATACTCTAATTTGACTTCATTAACCTTGGGAAGTGTTGTCTTTCTCAAAGGAGGATCTCTTAAAGAAATATCTTAGGGTTTTCGTAGCAACTATAGGGTCAAAATTGTAGGGTTGTAGCTAGGATCAAAGTTGCAATTAAAATATGACTGATGCAGGATTGGAATTTGTTGATTTGATCCTATTGGAAGGGTTTCATGAAGGGCTGACTTGGTACTTGGGAGGAGGACTTGGTCTAGGGTTTGGGCCTTGATTGTCTCATTTGAAGCAAATTCTATAAGAAGAGAATATATTTTTCTGGGTTTTCCCCTTGGAGGGGTTTTCCCCACAGCTTGGAGCCTAAATTTGTGTCCATTATTTTTACTATTTTGTTCTTAATGGTTGTTTGATGAAGAAGAACTAATAAACAAAAGATAAGAAGATAAATAAAGTTCACAAGGAATCATTAAGGACAAGGAAAATCTGAATTAATAGCTGCCACATTGCATTTTCCAACATCGGATCAAAGCACAGGTGAAAAAGAAGGAAACTGGAAGGATCATCTTGTGGACACAAAAAAGGTTTGCTTGTTAATGTGAATCATTTGCAAGGAAAGAATAAGAAGACCTATTGATATAGAAGGAGGGTTTCCACATTAAGATTTTGTTGAAGAAGACCTCATCATCAAGGTCTCATTAAAGGAAGAAAGGACATGTATTTATTGAATAATATCTAGTGCATCATCTTAAAGAAGAGGAAGCATCAAGGGATCTTGATATCATCATTCATTCTTTGAAGTTGATTGAAGACATCATTGTTGAAGGTATCCTAGAAGACATATTTCTAAGACATCATTGCAGTCCCTTTGAAGATCCTGAAAGTATCAAGATAGTTGGGGACATCATCAAAGAAGAAAATACTATTGCTTGACAAGTAAGTATCATATTTTTACTCTATGTCTAAATATAAAGGCCATATGGTGTCTTTCTACAAGGAAAGCAATAAGCTCGTTGGCTTAAAAAATTTCCTTTCATAGAAGAAAATGATTGATCTGACACTTACAAAACATGAAGTAATGGAATATGTCCTTGGTGAAGTTGTTGAACCTAGCAAAGGCAAGACTCAAGAGCTAGAAAAACACAAGAAAGGAGAAGTGAGGGCACAAAGGATCATTGTTGAATCCATTAAGTAGAACCTTGTTCCATATGTTGCAAACTTGAATAATTCTAAGGCTATTAATGACAAGCTAGTAATTATGTACTCTATAAGCACACCAGGACAAAATATTTCTTTAAGAAAACAAATATACATAATAAAGAAATAAAAGGATGAAGACATGGCCTCCTACCTGATGAAGATTTCACAGATAAGAGATCAATTTCATAAACTTGGGGATACAATTTTTGACTCTAAAATCACTGTCCGTGTGCTAAATGCCTTGTCACCAGAATGGAGTAGTTTTGTAACTAGCATCTACTCTAAGAAAGACTCTCCTTTCAATGAGTTGTGGGCTTAGTGCATCTTGGAAGAGACTAGTATCAAGGCAAGAGATGACATTGAATGAAATGAACAATGTCAAGCATTTATTGTAAGAACCAAAAATTTGAAGAAGAGAAAGTTTGGAAAGTCCAAGAAGAAGCCAGATATGTCCAAATTTCAATGCTTTGGATACAATGAATTTGGACACTTTAAGGGGGATTCTCCAATCAAATAGAACAACAAAAGAAAGGAAAGAAGTGAAGCTCACATAGTTGAAGAGAAGGGAGAACTTGAGAAGAAGACGAAGAAAGAAGATGTCAAAGATCTTACTATTGAAGAAGACATCCTCTTTGTCGGCTTCTTGATGAAGATTATCTTTCATTTAGAATAACATGAATTATTGTTTACTTTAGAAGAATCTTTTTGTAAGAGCATGACATCATAGATAATAGCATATGATAGTAAAATATTTAGAGTCTACTTGATTGATTTTCTTTGTAGAAATCATCTAGTCTTTTAAAAACTAAGAAGATTGGACCATTTTTCATATTATTATTCATCCAGACATTCTCTAATATTATGTTATAGGTAGTCATTTCGCTAAGGTGGATCATTGTGATCCTAAAAGAACTGTGATTTTCGAAGGCGGGACAAAGCATTATGACAAATATAGTATATATTCCATTAGTATGGAAACAATACACTTGAGGGGAGTGTAAAAATGTAGTTGGGCAAGTTGCAGAGTAAATAACTAGATGATTGTATGGAAGAATAAGAATGCAGATTTTAGGTAGGGTTCATATGTACAAAATATAGTAAAAGAAGTTGGTCATAAATCATGCATGGTGAATCTTCCATTTGGTTGTATGATGCCCAAAATATGAATTTGACTTTAGAATGAATAAAAGGATAAAGACCTTCTCACTAGAATATATAGAATGGTAATAAACATCAAATATAATCTTCGAAATAATATTGTAACTTGGTACTCACATTCGATCCTTGGGCACTATGATACATGAAGACTCTTGTGAAGATGGACCATGAGGATGCTTGTGCTTTTTTGAGAAGGTCATAATGACGAGGTAAGTCTAATATTAATGTTTCTTGTTGGTTATTTGGTTAACAAATTGTTTTGCTACCTGGAAGGATATTGCTGGAATACATGATGGGAGTTGAGGCAAGTTCAATTGTATGGATTGAATATTAAGTCTAGCTCAAAAATATAACTTTGGAAATTATGAAGTCAAGATCTCTTTATCTTGGGATTAAAAGGTAGCAGTGCGAGAGGATAACTTGAAGCTCAAAGAAGATCACTTTCATGAAGAAGCTATGATTAGCTTGAAGTTTGGGAGGGCTTAATATAATGCCTTCATTAATGAAAAGATGAAAGTGATGTGTAATATTGACCTTGTCACAAGGAAGAATATGGCTCTATGATAACCACGAAAGAAGAAAGCTCAATATAATGATATATGGAGGAATGAGGGAGCCATGCAACTATCTCGAGAAATAGCAGTAGCTGATATTCTTATGGAAAACAAGTTGGAGAGATTGCAGTTATGACTTCTCATATTGGAAAGAAATCAAGGATCTCTGTATTTGAGAGGGAGTAAAAGAGTCTCCTTAAACAAGAGCGATGATTTGTTCTGCAATCAAGAGGGAATGGGGATATCCTCTCTGGTTTAGAGGGTGTGATGATAGACATCACATGTGCATTTTCTTCTTCATTTGTTATTCACTTAACCAGGACTAACAACCATAAGTCTAAGTGAAGGTCATGGAGAGATAATGGTGGAGGATTAGATAAACATATGTGGTTTCCCTGAGGATAGACAATCCAAGAGAGGAAAGGCACCGACACTCTTTGAGGATAAGATAGGCATCCAAGATAAAAGTGTTTGAATAGGAAAATATTCTTTGAGGATTGAGAATCCAAGGTAGGAATAGTCATAAAAGGACATACCTAGTGAACATCCAAATGGGGTATGTGCCTTAGCCGTAGTGCAATATCACATGTAAAGCCTCCCAACATAATGCTCTCGAATGAAGTTGAGCATGTCAAGTTAAGCCTCAATGATAGTGCTAGTTATAATGTTGATGCTTACAGCTGGGTTATAAATCCAACTCTTCATATGAAAATACTTTAGTTTGAGAATGATGTTGTATTGGTTGTATAATTATGAATACCTAGCTAGTTAAGAGGGAGTGTTGGAAATGTAACTAGTTTTGGTCTACATAATTGTTATTGTACTCATTTCAATATGTATCCTATGTAAACAAACAAAAGAAGAAAGAAAAAGTTATTATTTTAAAGCATGAGTTTCATGCTTCTTATTGATGGTCTTCTAGGTAAAATCATGTTATTCACACTTCTAGGGTTTTTTAGGTCATATGATTTATTGTCATGATTCAAGAGAGTCAACATCATGATTATAGGACCATTTTGGGCAAAATGTATCTTGTAAAAGAATTTATAATGAGTCTGGAAAGTCTTGGAAACCTCCTAAGTACAATTCGGTCCTACTAGCTTTAATTTATCCTAAAGGATCGAATTTGATCCCTTGGAAAGGCTATAAATACACATAGCTTCAACCTCATTTGACACACACTCACACAAGTTTGATCTCTTGAGAATAAGTTTGATCTAAAGCCGGGAGAAGAAATAAAGGAAGAGAGAAGGTCCATAATGCAAGAAATTTTTTTAATATTCCTAACCCAGAATATTCCTCAAACCCTAGCAAAAACTACAACCAAATATGTGCAAATGATATAATAACCTAGAAGTGATAAAATAACAGTGGAACAACTATAATAATGTAAACCAGAAATATAAGCAGATACACAAGAAATGCAGCGAGAAATGCTAAGCCATTTTATTATACTGAGCAATAAATGAGTATAAGAGGTGATTAGACAGATGGCACCTCGACTTGCACAAGGCAAGTGAAAAAATACTCTCAGAATGACAAGAATGGCCTCTCTGCGTGGATGTTGTTGCTAGAAAACAAATGATGATTTGGGGCTGCTCCCCTCCTTGGAAAAAGCTAAAAGTTTGGATTCTGGCTCTACCCAAGAAACCCAGAAAAACCCATAAAGATTTCCTGGAATGGCCTCACACTGATATGTGTCCCAACTACTGGGAAACTGTTGTGCTACTGCTGTTGCTGGAAATCCAATGAGGATTTGGGGCTGCTCCCCTCCTAAGAAAAGGCTAAAACTCTAGAATCAGACTCTACTAAAAAAACCTAGAAAAAACCAGAATTTTTTTTTGAAATGGTCGACCCTCGAAAATCACCCCCTTGGGGTTCTGCGCAATTCCTTAAATACGCTGATGAAACTACTGCTAAAATGTTGATGGTACTGTTGATGAAATGCTAATGAATCTACTGCTAGAATGCCAATGGAAATATCTTGCCCAAGCAGGCACTCGAAGTCCCCCGGGGCTAAGGGTGAGATCTCTGAACAGAGACACTCAATGCACTAAACAGTGCTGCAAACTAGCTAAACAGCCAGCGTGCTCTAAGTCGAAATGACTATTACAAATGCTCATAACTAGAATGATCCCAAATGAGGGGGTTCCTCTCTATTTTATAGCCTCTCACAATCCCTAGGCTCACTTTCTCCTGCGTGATCCCCTTCTTGCCATGTGTTCCTTCCCTCCTGCGCAGTCCCTCCATGTGTCTGCGTGGGACCCATTTCTGCGTCCCCCTTTGGCCCCCTTGGTTCCCCCTTAAGTCACAATGTTGTGCTACCTAGGAAGTGACATTTTATTCTAATGTGAGTTATGTTCCCCCTTCCTCACTTTTTATTTACAAATAACTATAGAAGGCAAAAATCGAACAAAATCGAATATTCCAATTAGCCATAGCTAATTAGGAATATTACAGCCTCCCCTGGAAAAATGTTGCTTGTCTTTAAGAAACTGAAGTGATGGATGCTGTAAGATCTCCTCACTCTCCCAAGTGGCATCCTCATGCGTCAAATTCTTCCACCTCACCAAGAATTCCCGGACCGTCCTGCTCCGCAACCGTCTCTCCCTAGAGTCAATGATAGCCTCCAACTACAATACCAAATGCCCCTCATCATCCACGGGTGGTAGCTCATCCGCCATGGTCACCTACTGCCCCAATTCCTTCTTTAGGCATGATACATGAAAAATGTTATGAATCTTGCTGCCTTGGGGCAGCTCCAACTCATATCCAACCTGTCCAATCCTGCGTATCACCTTGTATGGCCCATAAAAGCGAGGCTGGAGCTTCTTAGCCCCCTTCTGATTCAGCGATGACTATCGGTATGGTCGTAATCATAGGTAGACCATGTCCCGTACCTCGAACTGTCTCTCCACCCAACCCCTGTCGGCATACAGCTTCTGCTGGTTCTGCACTATAGCCATGTTATCCTTGAGAGCTCAGAGGATATCCTGACTCTCTTGGATCCAAATCTTGGCTCCAGGAGCCTTGCTATCACCAAACATGACGTCAACAAAAGATAAAGGATGATACCCATATAAGGCATAGAATGGTGACATACCAATGGATATGTAATGTGAAGTATTGTAGCAATACTCCCCCAGATGCGGCCACTTCAGCCATGCTCACTGCTGCCCACTGACATAGTTACGCAAGTAGCCCTCCAGCCACTTTTTAACTATCTCTGTCTATTCGTCCGTCTATGGGTGATCGATGGTACTCGGTGTCAACCCCGTCCCCACCAATCGGAAAAGCTCTTGCCAAAACCCACCCATGAAACAGCTGTTCCTGTCACTGACAATGGTCTTAGGAAGACCATGTAGCCTGAAGATCTCCCTGAAGAACAGCTCGACCACCTGTGCTGTTGTATAGTGTGCGGATATGGCAAAGAAATGTGCGTACTTCGTCAATCAATCAACGATGACAAAGATACAATCCTTGTCCTGTACCATGGGCAACCTTGTGATGAAATCCATCGAAATACTCTCCCATTTCCCCTCCAGAATGGGAAGAGGCTACAATAATCCTACAGGATGGCTCATCTCTCCCTTGTTCCTCTGGCAAACATCGCACTCCTAGATGTGTTGGAGTACGTCCTCCTTGAGGCCCTTCCATGAGAACCTCTCCCTAATGGCCCTGTAGGTTTTGGTAAAACCTTGATGTCCTGCCAATGGGGAATCATATGATGCCTATAGTATCTTCTTCTTGAGCTGAAACCCCTCAGTCAAGAAGCTTCGGTCCCTGTAGTAGATGATATCATCGACCACCCTGTACCTGTCATCTGCCACTTGCCCATCCAGATCCTCCTCACATGTAAATCTATCCTTGGAGTACTCTACTAAGAGTCGAGCCCTCCAATATGTATCCAAGCTCATAAGAGACAACGTGGCTGGTCTGCTTGAAAGGGCATTTGCTACCACGTTGTTCTTACCGTTGACATACTCAATGTCAAAGTCATATGCTTGGATCTTACTGATCCACTTTTGCTGCCTCTCCTGTAGCTACTTCTGCTCTAAAAAGAACTTGAGGCTGTTGTGATCAGTCCTCACCCTGAACCTGTTGTCTACCAAATATTGTCGGTACTTAGCCAATGCATGCATGATGGCCAGCATCTCCTTGTTGTATATGGAATACAACCTCTCGTGCGGAAGGAGCTTCCGGCTCTCAAATTCTATAGGGGGACCTCCTTGCATCAATACTACGTCGATCCCCTCTCCCGAAGCATCACACTCCAAAACAAATGGTTGCGTGAAATCTAGCAATGCAAGCAACTCCTAGATAGCCTGCTCTATGTCTCCCTTTCGGAAGACTGCCTCCATCCGATGAGCTGAGACAGTCTATGGCAGATATATGTGTTGTCCCCGTATCTTCTCATGCCTCCATGTCTTCTCATCATCCCACTCCATCTCCAAGGTCTTTCAATCTGTCGTGGCCTTCCCTAGAGTGAGAAGCCACTGAACACCCAGTATCATGTTGGTGTCCAGAATATCAACCACGAAAAAGTGGTCAATCAATGTGTAGGTGCCCATTGTCACCGAAAGCTCTGAAACATAACAAGCACATGTCATGGTTTGATCTCTTGGGACCAAGACTGAAAATCCATCGAAGCTCTCTGTCTGTATACCTCTCCTCTCAACCATCTGGACATCGATGAAGTTGTGGGTTTCCCCACTGTCAACCAAAACTGATACTCTCTGGCCATGTATTGTCCCTCGTACGTGTAGCATCAGATACTTGGGAAATCCTCGCAATGCTACAAGGGCCCCTCCAGTGGGTGCAAAAGATGCACCACCTACTGCTGGCGGTGGTGGTGGCAAAGGACCCTGTATAACATGGCTATCTCCGACCTCCACATCATCCTCGTCATCCTCCTCTCCACTGCTCTCGGAGAAGACCTCAATAAATGTGCTTTACCAGCAGCACATCTATGTCCTGGTGCCCATGGATCTTGACAAGTGAAGCACAACTGCTTCTTCTTTAGCTCCCTCCTGGCATCATCGTCAAGCTGTACTCATCCTACATTCCCCTTTGGAGGTGGAACCCTCACATCCTTCCCCTTAGACTGGAAAGTCTGTCTCTGGGGGTAAGTTGCCCGGGTCCTAGGTAAGACATCTTGTAAGTCCCGGGTCCTGCTGATAGCGTCCTAGAGCGTAGCTGGTTTAGTGGATCGAACTAGGCCCCGAAGTGGCTCTGCTAACCCCTCAGCATACATATAGACCCTTCGTGCCATGGAGAGGTCTGGCACCATCACAGAGACCCTCAAGAAATTTGCGATGTAGGTCTCTGGGCTCCCTATTTGTTTGAGCCTCGTTAGCTCAACGAAATGCTGCTCTGGATCCCCATGATCAAATAGCTCCATCAGTCTCCTGGTAAACTCAGCATATGATGTCACTGTGGAGTGCCCCAATGTAACCATCCCATGAAACCACCAATCCTGGGCCTCACAATCCAAATATTATGTTGCCACCTTGATGGCCTCTGTCTCCGACATTTGGTTAAGCTGGAAATAAATGTCCAGCTTCTCCATCCAAGACTTTGCCGAACTATTTGATGAACCATCAAATGTAGGCAAGTGGAATCTACTCGCTGTACGGTGGGTGTCACCATCATGGTAATGCCGGTACCCTCTGTGATGGTCGTGGGGTTTACTATCCCGTTGGAGCTGAACAAAATCTTTGAATGAGAGGGCTTCCCTAAACTCTTGCCCATAGGCCTAATACTCTGCAAAATAATCTCCCATATGTCTGGGCTCTACCTCCTACTGGGCTACGACCCCCGTGTCGGCTCCTAAGAAAGTGGGCATGGTAGAGCGTGTAGGGGCATGTGAGGCCACTTGCTACGCAATGTCACGTTGCTATGGAAAATGGTGGGATGCACCTGATCCCTCACCAATCTGAAAAACTCAAGGGCTCTCACACTATCTAGCCTCTACTGTCATGAATCTCTACCCCATCACCTTAATCTGCCTTGATAGATCCTGCACTGATTTAAGGAGCATATCCGCAAATCTCTTCCCATCCTCGTCTGCCATCTGCTCTGCGTCTACCACAGGTTCCTCTTGTTCTACGTTTGCCACAGGAACACAATCTCCCTCTTCGTAGGTATTCTCCAACCTACGCCTAGTGTCTCTATATCTCTGACCTCTATAACAAATATAAGGTTTTCCCGCCAGTGTCATAGATTGCTAGCTCCACAGGCTGAGCCAGATCTATGCCCTGATACCACTGTAATATTCCTCAAACCCCAGCAAAAAATCCAACCAAATATGTGAAAATGATAGAATAACCTAGAAGTGATAAAATAACAGTGGAACAACATATAATAATGTAAACCGGAAATATAAGAAGATACACAAGAAATGCAACGAGAAATGCTAAGCCATTTTATTATACTGATCAATAAATGAGTACAAGAGGTGATTAGACAGATGGCACCTCGACCTGCATAAGGCAAGTGAAGAAATACTCTTAGAATGACAAGAATGGCCTCTCTACGTGGATGTTACTACTGTGCTACTGCTGCTACTAGAAAACAAATGATGATTTGGGGTTGCTCCCCTCCTCAGAAAAAGCTGAAACTTTGGATTTTGGCTCTACTCAAGAAACCTAGAAAAACCCAGAAAGCTTTCTTGGAATGGCCTCACACTGATCTGCGTCCTAGCTGTTGGGAAACTGTTGTGCTACTGTTGCTGCTGGAAATCCAATGAGGATTTGGGGCTGCTCCCCTCATCAGAAAAGGATGAAACTCTGGAATTAGACTCTTCTAAAAAAACCCAGAAAAACCCAGAAAGATTTTCTGAAATGGTCGACCCCCAAAAATCACCCCCTTGGGGTTCTGCGCAGTTCCTCAAAGACGCTAATGAAACTGCTGCTGAAATGTTGATGGAACTGCTGCTGAAATGATGATGAATCTATTGCTGGAATGCCAATGGAAATATCTTGCCCAAGCAGGCACTCGAAGTCCCCCGGGGCTAAGGGTGAGATCTCCAAATGGAGACACTCAATGCACTAAACAATGCTGCAAACTAGCTAAACAGCGAGCGTGCTCTAAGTCGAAATGACTATCACAAATGCTCATAACCAAAATGATCCCAAATGAGGGGGTTCCTCTCTATTTTAGAGCCTCTACCTCTCACAATCCCTAAGCTCACTTTCTCTTGTGTGATCCCCTTCTTGCCATGTGTTCTTTCCCTCCTCCGCAGTCCCTCTATGTGTCTGCGTGGGTCCTATTTCTGTGTCCCCCTTTGGCCCCCTTGGTTCCCCCTTAAGTCACAACGTTGTGCTACCTAGGAAGTGACTTTTTATTCTAAAGTGAGTTATGTTCCCCCTTCCTCACTTTTTATTTAAAAATAACCATAGAAGGAAAAAATCGAACAAAATCGAATATTCCAATTAGGCATAGCTAATTAGGAATATTACAAAATTGAAGAAGAAGAAAAATATATTTTTGGGCTCTATCTCTCTCACACGTACGAAATCTAGGGTTTCTAGAACTTTGAAGAAGGCTGAAATTGCAAGAGATCAAGTTATAGGATTGAGTTGTTGGAAGAGAGAATACTCTGATTTGTCTTCATTGATCTTGGGAAGTATTGTCTTGCTCAAAGGAGGATATCTTGAAGGATTGTTTTAGGGTTTCTACAATAGTTACAGGGTCAAAGTTGTAGGGTCGAAGCTGGGATCAAAGTTGCAGTTAGAAGTTGGTTGATGCAGGATTGAGCTCTGTTGATTTGATCCTATTAGAAGGGTTTTGTGAAGCGATGAATTAGTAATTGGAGGAGGAATTTTTCTAGGGTTTGGGTCTTGCTTGTCTCATTTGAAGCAGATTCTATAAGAAGAGAAGAGATTTTTCTGGGTTTTCTCCTTAGAGGGGTTTTTCCTTGGCTTGGAACCTAATTTATGTGTCCATTGTTTCTACTATTTTGTTCTTGATAGTTGTTTGATGCATAAGAACTAATAAACAAAACATGAGAAGATAAATAAAGTTTATAAGAAATTATTAATGATAAGGAAAATCAAATTAATAGCTGTGACATTGCATTCTCCAACATGATCCCCCCGTAGGACCATCGTAGGTAATAGATTTCGGGGGTTTCTTGCTTATATTATTTTTACTTCTTGTTAATGGAGGGATATAAAATTGTTTTCTTTTTATCACATTTAAATAGGAAGGAGAACAAGAGGAGGGATTGACTTCCATCTCTTTGATGAAAACGAAACTGGGGTTTTTACATTTTTTTAGTTTTTATTAGTCTCGGTCTTGGAACATGGGTATGGCTCCACTATGCTCTTGCGTTGTGCCTCCAATCCATGCATGAATGGTCAATAATTCCTCACAACTATATGCACGTGGAATTGGTTCTTATGGTCACTGGGCAAGACCACATACAACCCAATTGAAAGTCAATGCCCTCCATGCTCTTACAGTTAGTTCCAAGATGACAATTTTTTTTTATAAAGCTTGATACCATAATTTGACCTCGCTCCATGTTGGCTCACATATTTATTCATACAACAAAACAAGATCACATATTCAAGACAAAAATATCATCAGCCATGAGATTTACACATGCACAATTTATTAGGATTTAAGTTTCATTAATTAAACCCACTATATTATTACATAGGATCTATTGGTGCCTTGGTGGGCCTATTCATTGTTCAATGGATGCCCCTTTCAATACATGAAGGATATAATTTATATTGGGAATATACATAATTTTCAATTGTTTTTTCACTCTTTAAATCATTTACAAAATAGATATTAAATTGCCTTTTTACAATTGCACCTTTTGGAACTCATTCTTGTTGATTTTCTTGGAGGTGGGTCAATTTTCCCGTGTCAGGCTCCCAAGGTACAACAATTTATGACCTCATGTTCATATCCTTTCTGGTCTTCTTGTAACAACTTGAACTCGTGATCTGCAACATGCGTCTACAGTAACAAGTCTCCCCATTGCTACAAAATACCACACCAAACTTTATCTTGAGTTTGGGATTTTGGCATCTTCTTGGTTCTCTTCTTTGGAACCTTATAAACACTGCTTACTCTTGGTTATAGCAAATATTCTCACCTTCCTTTTATATCACCTACAAAGAAAAACAAATATCTTATCATATCTTTAGTAAAATTCTACCTTCTTAAGCTACTTCTCCTCTAGACTACATGTAGGATTATTTTGCACTCTCATACCACTTGATGAAAACAAAACTAGGGTTTTGACTTTTTTTAGTTTTTATTAGTCTCAATCTTGGATCGTCGATATGGCCCCACAACACTCTTTTGTTGCGCCTCTAATCCATGCATGCATGGATGACTAATTCCTCATGTTTATATGCATGCGACATTGGTTCTTATTCTCATTGGGCAAGAACACATACAACCCAACTGAAAGTCAACGCCATCCATGCGTTTGTAGCCAAATCCAACTCAACTAGCACTATTTTTTACAACATTTGATGCCAAAATTTGACCTTGCTCCATGATGGCTCACACATTTCTTTATACAATAGAACATGCTCACACAGTCAAGACATAAATATCATTAACCATGAGATTTACTCATGAACAATTTCTCAAGATTCAAGTTTCATTAATTAAACCTAATATACTACTGCACAACATCTATTGGCACCTTGTCAGGCCTATTCATCATTCAATAGTCGCCCCTTTCAATACTTGAAGGTTATAATATATATTGGGAAAATACATCATTGTGGATCACTTTAGATTAACAATTTTCTCCATAAGGATCTTAACATAATCCCTAAGCTCCCTCATGGATCTTATTTTTCACACTTTTAATCCTTTACATAATAGATATTACCCTGCCTTTTGATAGATGCACATTCTGGAACTCGTTCTTGTTGGTTTTCTTGGAGGTGGGTTGATGCTCTTGCATCACTCTTCCTCTACACTGACCTCTTATTCCTTTTTATCTCAAGGAGGGAATTTGTCAATATCCTTGGAAGAAGCTTCTTCCTCGGTAGGAGAACTGATGTTATCTGTAGGCACATCATCTAGATATGATTGATTTTCTTCATCTATGACTTTAGCCTTCGAGAAATTCAAAGCTTCTATCTATTATTAGAGGGAGGATGGTTATGAGAGTAACACTTGTTGGAATGAGGACTCTTTGATGGATGATTCTTGTGCTTCCTTGAAACTCTTTTGAATGCTCCTTGCTAATCATTACTTTGAGAAGATGGTAGAGGGATAGGTGGAAAGTGAGATTTTAGATATTTTGGATAATGTTTTATGAAGTGCCCATACGCTTGGAAAAAATGCATTTAAGAGGAATATGCTCATAATACAGAGATTGAAGATGGGACCAACCCTCAAAGTCAAGTTGAATTGCCTCAGGGAGTCTTTTTGAAAAATCCATTTCAACACAAATTCTAGCACAAGATAAGTTATTGTTCTTCCCCTGAGAATTGGTAATGTATTGACCCAATTTGTCACCTATGGCTTTGGAAATTCTCTCACCATCACAAAGAAGGGGAATATAAAACAATGTAATCTAAAAAGGTGGAGAAGAAATTTCCATGGTAGGATTAAAGTCTAGAGTCAAGTGGGTGAGAAACATTCCCATGGAACCCATGAAATATGGCCCAAATCTATATATCATATCCCTGTCCTCTTTACTTTAAAAAAGAAAGGAAAAATAACCATTTCCACAATATAAAATCCCAATGGGTTCATGATTTTCCCAATTTTTATAGGTCCATTATGAAACATAGTTATAATTGAGCTAAAGATTGATGAACTTTCTAATAAACCCTCTTTCCTTAAGGGTGTTAAGGAAAAACTAAATCAAGAGAAGGAATTATATAAGCCCTTTGCACAAATATACCATGGGAAAATCCAAATCAAGAGAAAGAATTGTATATTCCCTTTTCACAAATCTACCATGGGGTAGAGAGCCATGACCATCCACACCAGGGTTGGAAAGGCCACCCATTTTACAAGCAATGAACTCAACAAAACTGACTGAAACAATAGATCAACCAATCTAATTGTAAGTTTAGGGAACAAAAACCCAAAATCAATAGCATAAAATAATTATCCTACCACAAATATTGAAGCACTTTGCACATAGTGATTGGAAATGACCAAGTGAGCCACACATGTGCCCTATATTTCAAAGAGTTACATGTGAAAAATTAATTTGATCAAATTTGATTTTTTTCCCATAAAATTTAGTAATGCATGGAAATTTTTATTTTATTTTTGAATTATTAATCTTCTTGAACTTTGCGATAAAATTTATCCAGGGCTATTTTAGTTGGAATTCCATTGCCATTGAATTTGAACACATGCACAAAAGCTAGGGGGTGAAAATGAACTAGATCCACTTAATGATAAAACTGTAAATGGGGTTGAGGAGAAGATGCAAATGATAAACCAATATTAAATTAAAGAAAATGGTTCAACAATCAAAATGCATTCACTTTATTATATAATAGAGGTTGGCAGGGGGATTTTGTCCAAACCCCTAAACGCTACCATTATAATTGGAAAACAAAAGTCACTTATGTGGACTTATTACACATGTAATATTTATATACTAAAATCCTCTGTTAAATCCTACAACATTAAAAATAAAACTCACTACAAGCAAACACAATTTGATTGCAATGCATTTACTAAAAACTAAAACAATGGAATCAAACATTCTTTAGACAAACTTCTTCAAAAATAATGTTTGAATCAATAAATACTTTCTCAGATTGTTCTATTCCTTCAAAATGTATCATCTCCCCATTGTAATCCAAGTTCCTACCATCATTGGACACCATTTGCACATAAATTCCTTCTAACAGTTGTGATGAGCTAACTTGGTAAACATTTGAAACAATTTTGAGAAATCCATTTTGAATATACATATATATATATATATCAGTTACCACCTTTTCCATGGAATATTTGTACCAGGTAGATACAACTGAAGGGATCATTTCCTTTCAGCTCAACTACAGAGCCTGAGCCCAAGAGTGTCGAGGGAATTGAACCCATGACCTCTCAATAGAAAAGGTTCTTTATTGATGGGGACTCAACCAA